>PVJD01005934.1:0-106213 GCA_004026545.1 Mormoops blainvillei
TTCATTTCTTCAGAATTTGCTGGAAGAGTTCAGTTTGCCCGTAAGTGCCTGTAACATTTCGGAGTAACAAAGTGCCATTGCCCCATGATTTAAGAGTGTGTCAAATGAATTTGCAAAGCAGGGTGCGATGTATCAAAAGATGGCCTTGGACGAGTGCGTAGTATCTTATGGGAGGGCATGAAAGGGGTGATGCTAAATTTTCAGCAGTTTGGGAGCCTCCCTTAAATTAGCAGGGCCCCCCAAGCTCTTCTCTCCCGGGTGCCTTGGAGCAAGTTCCCTCAGAATATATTAGGAGATGTCAAAGCGCCTAATTGTTACCTTAATGTGTGAGGGGAAGAATTATTCTTCCCTGGGGCTCAGGTTAAGCATCAGTCTGTGCTTTGGATCCCTGGAGGAGTAAGGGTAGGCAGAATCTGCAGCATCCCTCAGAGGGCAGCCCAATAAACACATATGTTTAAAGCCCTAAGCCCTTGCTAATGACTGCAACAGAGAAGGACAATTAGCAAACCGATGGAATATGTGCTCGTTTATTCGTCTATTCACAGAGTTAGTACTAGGTAATTAGAAACCTGTCCTCTGGCTGTCATCATTAGCTGAGGAAACTACCTGCCCTTGGCCGTATGTTGGATCCCAAGGATATTTTAGAAAAGAGAACCAGACCTGGAAAAGCATTTCCAACATTTCTCCTGCAAAACAGATAGGCTGACATCTCTTAAAGAGTAAGAGATAACTGGGAATAAGTAACTTGGACTTCCCCCAATGCGGGGAAGTAGAGTGTTCATATAACATCAGGAATAAAAATATAAAAGAAGAGCAGTTTTAAGTTTACTTCCTGTTTTCTTATGTGGATATTAGCCGTGTTAACCTAAAAAAAAAAAAAAAGCCACAGCGAGAGGCAACAAACCTTGTTTTCATTTACTCCAGGAGACCAGGTATTTGGGAGGCACTGATTCAGGCAAAAACCCAAACAGTGTTCCAATTAGGAGGTGAAAGCCAGGGGCATTTATGAGAAAGGGAAAGGGAATAATGACAGGACTAGAAGGGAGGGATTTCTATGGCAGCAGGTAAGCTAAGCAAGGAATGTCTATGGTGCAGATAAGCTAACACAGCAACCAATTCTAAAGAGTGACTTCAATTTTCTCCTTTCCTGTTATCTCTGCAAATACTCGTTTGGAATACGGTGCTGCCTCCGGCCCAGTCCAAAGGTCATTTTGCCCAGTTTCGACGTTCCAGGGGTTTGAAGAGGCAGACTTGCAGGGCTGTTCTTTCAAGATGGAGCTCCAACTCCAGTTTGAAGTGGCCCTGCTTATATTATTTTTTACAGCTGGAACAATTACATTTGGACGTATGATTGTCTAGGAACACTCCCTTCTGTTTTCCTTTGACACTTGCACTATTTCTGACAATACTTCATGTCTGACACCAACTCTGGATTTTTCCTCACACCAGCCAATTCCCTGGCACCAGCCGGCTGCCCTGCAATTCGGTTCTGATGCGAACCAGAGTGAGTGTGGGTCCCACAGGTTAAAGGTCCAATTCCACAAGACGGCCCCCCACCCCGCTTCACACACCACTTGCAAGCGGCGGGTCTTCCCCTTGCCCACAACTTCTGTCTGACTGGGTTGCAAATCGGAAGTCTCCACAAACCCCTTCTCGGGTTTGAGAATTTGCTCGAATGGCTGACCGAACCCAGGGAAACAGTTTACTTACCATTGCAAAAGGATCATTGATTACAAAGGATACGAATGAACAGCCAGATGGAGGTATGCATAGGGTAAAGTTCCTGAGCCAAGGAACTCCTGGCCCCGTGGAGGTGGGGTGCGCCACCCCTCCCGCACACGGGTGTAGGTACTCTCCAACCTGACGCTCTTTGAACGCCACGCTCCCTGGATTTTCATGGAGGCTTCACCATGTGGGCATGATGGATGATTAACTCCTTTTCCAGCCCCTCTCCTCTGTCTGGAGGGTAGGACTGAACGTTCCAAGTTTCTAATCATGGCTTAGTCCTTCCGGTGACCAGCACCCACTGCGAGATTTCTCCTTAGAGCAAAAGATGGTCCTGTTGAGGCAGAAAAGTTAGAACAGGGAACAAAGGCGTCAGGCTCTAGCCCTTCCTTTCTCCTTGGCCGGAGCATCACAAACCACCTGTTTCCCGCTCTCCCTACCAATTTCCTATGATTGGGAGAACCAAAAAGAAATCACTCTCTGGAGAGGAGGGACAAGGATGAGCCACATAGGCAGTCACCTCACCAGCGTCAGAAGCAGAGAACCACCCGACCCACCCCTCGCCCATGTTTAATAAAAACCTCCCACCCAGACACCACTGGTGCATCTCATTTTCTGAGTTGCCCACTCTCATTTTTTGAGTGCGTACTATCACTTTAATAAATTTACTGTGCTTTGCTGAATCTTTCTGTCCCGCTCTGGAATTCCTTCTTGTTCAGTGGCAGGGAACTGGCTTGGGTTGAGGTCTACTTTTGCCTCCCCAGGCACCACCCAGCATCACTGCCATCCAGGAAATTCCAGGGGCTTTAGGAACCAGAGTCAAAGACCAAACGTTAGCAGGAACCAGGGCAGAGGCCAATACACATATTTCTTACCATTTACAATGATGAACATCCATCTTTTCTAATTCCTTCTCCGTGACAAGAAAAATTATCATTGTTAAAATAGGTTCTTCGGTTTTTTAAATACAAAATCATGTTTTCTCCCCTTTCTGTTTTAGGCTAATCATAAAGACTGAATTTTTGCCTACGAAATATCGAGGCTACATGCTCCCCTTGTCTCAGGTAAGGCAAACCAGGGATGCCGCCCAGTCTTCCGACCCCAGAGAACAGGAGGAGTGTGGTTTGCACACTGCCTATGGCTTGGTACCAGCCGGGAAGCATCAGGAAAGCGTGACACCAGAGGTCCGGTTCCAGGGTTTTCCAAGCCAGGTCCTCTGCCACCCACGGCAGCATTTGGAACGCTGCACCCCTTCCTCAGTAACCAGGAAACATTGCGATGGCTCCTTTGGCTGGAGTGACAGCAGCCCAGGAATGCATCTGGGCTGCACTTTGTGCAGGGACGTGGCTAACCGCCCCTCCCCGCATTAGGGCGTCTCACCTCCCTGCCAAGGATACTAGTGTCTGCCAGTCTGTAACTGATCCACGCCTGTGGGGACATGTCACACTGCCATCTCCCTGATGAGCCAGGTATCCAGGTGAGAGGACTGGAAAGCTCTCAAGCCCCCCTCGGACCCTGCTGGCCTCTAGTGAGAGGTTTTGCACCCAGGAGCTTCGTCAGTCTAAGGCGCCCTTGTCCCACCTTTGATGCCATCATTATCCCAAAGTACTGACCTTTCAGAGGTCTCAAGAAAAAGACAGCCCTTCCCACTGAAGCATTATATATTTGGCAATAAATAAAGTAGTAGGCTATTGCTTTCAGATTTATTTTTCATTTTTCTGATACCAAAGTTAGGCAGCAAAATAACAACGAAGCATTAGAACCCAACAAATACCGAATAACTCCTACCCGTCCCAGATTTCTTCCTCCGATTCCTTGTGGAGATGGACGCGCACACCTTCAATCCTCAGGGGCTGGAGTTTACATTTAACGTTGCTTCATGGATACGGCCCCGCTCAAGGTCGCTTGTGGACACCTTTTCTTGCCCCTGCCGGTCATTCCGTAGCGCGCTTCCGGGTTACGTACTCCCCTTGCTTGTCTTATTTTTCAGGTCCCCTTCGGTCATCTAATTTACTCCAGTGTGTTGAGCTCTCTCTGTGCGTATGGCCCTTCCCCCCAAATCTTTATCCACAACCAACCAAGGGGGTATCCAGTACCCCCTTGAACTTCAGACCCAAGTACCTGATAGTGACTTAAATATCCTACAGGTACGTTAAACACAAAATCCATAGACCTAACCTTTTTATCTTCCTCTGAGGACTCTCACTTACTCTCAGGCAACAGCAAATACTGTCCCCCAGTCACCAGCGCCACAAACTCAAGAGCCATCCTGGACTCCTCTCTGTCCATTACTTTCACTCCATGAGCCACCAGACCCTACTGATTCATCCCCATCCGTGGACCCTCAACGGCCATGTCATCAGTCCTGTCCCCTTTACCTTCAAAAGGTGTGCCATATCCGTAAGCTAAACTTTTTTTTTTTGTCATTTCACTACCTTTTCAATGCCACATCACCTGTTACCTGGTCTTCTGCGATGGCTTGTTACTGATCTTCAGAAAGGTCGTCCCTGGTCACTCAAGTCCTTCTCCATCACATGACTCTTTTTTCAGAGCTCTTTTCCTGAAATACCCTTGTTTGTTTGTTTGGTTGTTTGTTTGTTTGTTTTGTAATAGATTTCCTTGTGATGAAAGAGTTCCCCCCTAAGTAGTCCCCCAAAGGATGTTTTATATATTATCTTCTCTGTGGGGTGGAAAGAAGTTACCATTTATTCTCCATCTTGCGGAAGGGAAATAAATTAACTCAGAACTGTCCTCATTTCCAGCTAGTGGGGCCTGGTTGTAGTTGGCTGCCATGTTATTTCTTTATATAAAACCATCTCCAAGTTACATTCTTTTGTGTGAAAAGCAAAGTATAAATCCTTACTTATACTGTTATCACTTGTGAGGAAAGAGAAGAACGTAATACTGTATCCTTGTTAGGTTAGAACAGCTTCAGGAGGACTTAAGGAACGGAGTACTGGTTCCTTCCGAGAAGAGAAGCTGGATGGCAGGGAACTAGGAGAAGAAAATCTTTCCACAGAACTCTTTGTTCCTTGAGTTACGAACCAATGAATCATTTAGCCAAGAAAACAAAAGTCAACGTCTGGGGCCCCAGGTTTTTAAAGCTTTGGTGACATGATTGACCCTGTGTCTAGCTGAGCCTCCCATTCACAGACAAGCAAACGAAGCCGCAGGGAAGTGACGTGACCTTCTCCATCATCCGGGTGCCGAGGGGAGCCCAAGCCCCGGCCCCTCAGCCGGCCCCTCTTCCAGGGGTGACGTGCTGGACGGGGCAGCTCCTGAGGGAGGGTGGCCGAGTGGATCGCGTTGGAGAGGAGGGACTTCTTCACCTTCTGCTCCCGCCCCAGGTTTTCTGGCTCGCTGGCTCCTTGCTCATCATTGGCCTGGCGTCTGTGGTCATCCCCGCCATCGGGTGGCGCTGGCTCATCCGCATCGCCTCCATTCCTGGCATCATCCTCATCTTAGCCTTCAAGGTGAGGAAGCCTGCGGGGCTGCTCCCCCACCCCCCTTCCCTGCAGCTGGCCCAGCGGCCTTTTGCCCCCCCCCCTCCTGCGCCCACCTCATTAAGTCTCCCTCTTCAATCAGCATGTGTGGAAAGGGCACTTTGGCAGGGCTAATGTGCCAGGCCTGCCTGAAGGTGTGACTGCACGGAATTTGGGGGAGAGCGGGTAGGCTGGATGGCTGGGGCAAGAGGTGCTGGTGGGAGGCTGGAAAGACAGGCCTGTGCCCAGATCCGGAAGGGCCTGCAGGCCAGGGGCACTTGGAGGTGTGAGAGGGGTGATGCGCTGGGAAGCTGCCCCCCACCCCAACCCTGGGCTGGGTGGAGCCTGGGCAGGAGAGGGCAGACCAGCAGTCGGAAAGCATCAGGATAATCCCATGGGGACGAGGAGGGCCTCAGCTGCCCACTGGCTGTGGGAATGGGGAGCTGGGTGCCGCGGCGGGGGGAACCAACCAGCGTTGACTGGGTGTCAGGCAGGAGAGGCAGGGGGCAGGCCAAGCAGATTCTCCAGGTCCCGGCCTCAGTGTTTGTCGAGATATTCAGCAATCTGGGGGTAAGGACCTTGACCTTCAGGACTGGCTCCTTCCCCTTGTGGGCGCTGGAGGAGACTGCCGTGGCCACCGTTTAGGTTGTTTGCATTGTGGGGAGGTCCTGGGACTCCTGCAAAGGACTGGGGTGACAGAGCAGTGGAGGGGCACTGGGGACCTCGGGGCAGTGGATAATTTACTAATTGGACATAGAATTTCATTGTATTAACAAGTCCTCGAGCCAAACTGGCGCTGAAGCTCAGTGTCAGCCTGATGTCATCCAAGATGACACCGATAAGGAGTATGCGAACTTTTTTTGTTCCCAACCAACCTGGAATGCACGAGCATGCCCGTCACACCTGTGCCTGCACGTGCTCGCTGCACCCTTCCCCACCCCGGAAGCGGGGACGCTGTGGTTAGCCTCTATGTGGAGCCTCAGCAGCTGTATCCCTGGGGTCTGCAGCCGCTGCAAGTCTGAGGTTCTTTGTCATCCGTGCCCAGTTTATTCCTGAGTCGGCTCGGTTCAATGTCTCCACCGGGAACAGTCAGGCTGCCCTGGCCACGCTGCAGCAAATCGCCAAGATGAATCGCTCGGTCATGCCGGAGGGGAAGCTGGTGGAGCCCGTCCTGGTGAGTGCCCAGAAGGGAGGTCTTCTCCTGCCACACCCCGCTAACCGCGAGGGCCACCAGGAAATCCCCGTAGTCATGGAAGGCTAGGGGGAAGGCAGCCTTAGCTCTCCCATCCTGCCCCTAGAGGGACAAGAGCCAAGAGGGCAGAGCTGACTAGATCCAGCTCCACCAGCGAACCCTGGTCAGTTACCTCCCTTCACTTTCCTCGTCAATCAAATGGGCAGAACACCTCCTGTTTTATAATATAATTTTACATTACATTTAATATAATTTAATTTAATATATTTAATATAATTTAAGGTATTTAATATAAAATTATATTATGAAATGATCGCTCACCTGTAAACAATTAACATCGTTGTTTACCGATGAGAGATCGTTTTGTAATACAATTTTCTTGTACTGGCCTTGTCTTATTTTGGTATCAAGGTCATAAACCTCATTAAATGATATTTTAAAAAGCAAAATTTGGCCTTTAAATTCGAATGCTTCCAAGACCGTCAGGCTGTATCCGCACTCATCTGCCACACCAGCGAGGTGCCCACTTCGCCCCCTGCAGGTGGGGCAGGCACAGACCCCTGGCGGAGTTCCCTAGTCATCTTGCCCACCTGTCCCTCATCTCAGCAGCAGCATCTACAGGATAGGAGTGAACTCTTTGAATGTTTGCTACAACTTGCCTATAATAAGGCAGTTTACACCTAATGTTTATTTTGAGCTGAGCAGTGGGAGGCATTAGGGGGTGTTAGAAGGATTTTTTAAAAAAATATGGAATGCTTCCCAAATTTGCATGTTTTCCCTGTGCAGGGGCCACGCTAATCTCTGTATCATTCCAATGTTAGCCTATGTGCTACCAAAGCGAGCACAGAAGGAAGAGTTTTAAAAACTATTATATTTTAAATTTGCATAAGGGCTAGAGGCTATGTATATTTAATACTTTTAATCGAGTCAGTTTGGGTAATGCATATACAAGGTCTGTCCAGAAAAAACCAGCCATTGTTAATACAACGAGAATGATTTGTGTGACACGGATATAACCTGGCAGCCAAGGAGAGTGGACTGGAATGCACATGTGTGAACAATGATGACCTCACTGTACTAGACAGTGGGGGCGGTAGATCCCGTTGAGTGAGCATGTGTACTGTGTGGCCGTCATATTCAAGATGACTGAGCAAGTAGAGCAATGAATCTGCATCAAATTTTGTGTTAAGTTTGAACGTTCCTCCATGTAAACTGTTTGGATGATTCAGAAGTCCTCAGCTATGGGCAACTGGTGATTGGCAGCTTCATCATGAAAACATGCCTGCTCGTGCATCACGTCTCATGCAGAGTTTTTTGGTGAAACATCAAATCAGCCAGGTGACTCAGCCCCCCTACAGCCCAGACTTGGCACCCCACAGCTTCTGGCTTCTCCCAAAACTAAAATCATCTTTGAAAGGGAAAAGGTTTCAGACCAACAATGAGATTTAGGAAAATGCGACAGGGCAGCTGATGGCAATTGGGAGAACTGTGTGGGGTCCCAAGGTGCCCACCTGGAAGGGGACGGAGGCATCATTGTCTTATGTATAATATTTCTTGTATCTTGTATCTTCTTCAGTAAATGTCTCTATTTTTCATATTACATGGACGGATACTTTCTGGACAGGCCTCGTATTTTAGAAAACTGTCTGGTTCAGCTAGGATTTCAAATTTATTGATATAAATTGTTCCTACTGTTCTCTTGTGAGTTTCAAATATCTGTGTGAGGTTTTTTTTTTCATTTTCAATATCATTTATTTGTGCCTTTTCTCTTTTTTTCTTACTCTTCGTAGAGTTTGTTTTGTCTGTGTTATTAAACTTCAAAGAATGAGATTTTTTTAGTTGTGCCCTCTTTATTGATTTCTTGGTGGTCTTGTTGACTCGTCTTTATTCTGTTTTCTTCCTGACTATACTTTCCTAACCTCTAGCTTCACAAGTTCAGTACCTAGCTTATTTATTTTCAGTCATTTTTAATTTTAATAAGCCATTTAGTTGCATTCGGCAAGTTTCATTACCGAGTTATTTTATTTTTATTTCTATTTTGTAACTGTTACGGGTTTCTCGTTCACCAATGAGTTGTCTGTTCATAATCTTTTCTTATTTTTTGTTTCTAACTTAATTGCATTTTTTGGTCAGAGGATGTTATCAGTTTTTTGGGATTTATTGAGACTTTCCTTTCATTCTCCACATAGTGACTTTTCATTAATGTTCCATGTGTGCTTAAAAAGAATGAGTTAATTTTTTTTTTTAAAGAAAAAAATCCTGATGCACTATTTGAAGAGTAGGTATTAACAGGTATGAATCTACTGCCTGTGTATGACTAAGGCAGAGAGCTAATACTCACCTTAGGAATGGGGATGGGCTAGGGAAGAGCCTAGACTTAGCGTTCTAGGGACATGGGAAAGATATGGCTGATCTGCCTTTATTCACTTAGTCTACGAATAATTATGAAAGCCTATTATATGACAGGCATTATGCTATCTCTTGGGATACAAAAATTAACAAAATAAACATCTTTCCTGTCCCTAACAGAAAATGAAAGTATGCTCTCATTGAGTGTGTGTGTGTATATATATATATATATATATATATATATATATATAGTTATATATTGATTTTTTTATTTTTAAAAAGATTTTATTTAATTATTTTTAGAGAGAGGGGAAGGGAGGGAGAAAGAGAGGGAGAGAAACATCAATGTGTGGTTGTCTCTCGTGCGCCCCCTGCTGGGGACCTGGCCTGCAACCTAGATATGTTCCCTGACTGGGAATCAAACCCGTGACTCTTTAATTCGCAGGCTGGTGCTCAGTGCGCTGAGCCTCACCAGCCAGGACTGTTATATATTGTTAATTGTGCCTTTTAAATATATGATACTTCATCTAGCTTTTGCCTGCTTAACCGTTTTTCAGTAAGATGGTGGCTTTGTTCATTTCTACTTGTAGGCGAGACACACTGCTCCATGTATTTTGAGGCTATATTGTTGCATCCTAGAATACGAATGACTTATTTTTGTGGGTAGACGAATCCTAGTATTCGAAATATTTCTTTATCCCTATATTGCTTTGGGTCTTAGATTCTGTTTTCTCTCATATCAACGTATCCAAACTGGCCTTGCTTAATATTTTCCTAGTATGTCTTTTTCCAGACCTTTATGATAACCTTTCTGTATTTCTGCGCTTTAAATATGTTTCTTGGAAATATATAGCTGATGCTTTTTTGCTTTCACTCAGTCTGATATTGTGTCTGTTAATAGTGAGTTCACTCTTTTTACATCCCTTGTGATAACTAATGAATTTGGACTGACTTCTGCCATTTTATTTTATATTTCCTCCTAACCACGTCTGCTTTCTTTCTCTTTTTTCCTGTTAGAGGGATTCAGTTTGCCCGCCCCCACCCCTGCCAGTCCACATTTCCTTCTACTGGCTTGGAATTTATGTGCTCTAATTTCTTTTATTAGATATTAGAAAAGTACCCCTAGGATGTCTAATGTTACTTGGTGATATCTGCCTATAATGTTATCTGCCTTCTGAACAATATAAGGACCTTAAAAGATGATTTCAATCTGCCCCAGTCTCATCTTCCAAATCATTTTTTTCTGGTATTTTAGTTTCATTTTTGTCCCTAAGTTTCCCTGTTGGACATTATTTTTTAAACCAGTATCTAAGCCAGTATTTAGATTTATTAATGTTTTTACTACTGTCTTTTTTTATTGGTTTCTAACCAATTTTTTTACAGCAACATTCTTGTTTCCGTCTCCTTTCTGTTGGCTTGATTTGGTTTCACACTTAATGTTTAAGCGCTGGGTCCGGCTGGGTGTAACTGGACGTAAGGAACGTGTTACACATCTTGCTTTGTTGTCCATCCACGAGGCTTATCAGTTGTACTCATGTTTTTATCAAACAAACCATCCTTTATATATTTGAATCTAGTTTTGAATTTTCTACCCTGTTCTCATGATACATTTGTAGGTTCAAATACATATGGGCACTTACATAACAAAGAAGGCATTTCCTATTGTTGGGAAAAGGACACAGGTTCATTGTTGGTCCAGTACATGACATGGTTTAATTACAGTGTTTTGCAACACATTCCTCCTGTCTCGTGGGGCAGGTACCCGCTGTCAAAGTTGTTTTTCAGAACTTTCCAAGCGATTTTCTCAGCCCTCGTTTCCTAGAGCCACTTCGAAGTCACTTTACCAAGATCTTCTCCCAATCCCCTTCCCTCCCCCCAATAAAACACCCTATGAGAGTTTAATTGGGACTGTGTTGAAATTACAGGTTTTAACTCATCCTTATTTATTTTTATCGAAAAGTACATAATAGGTACTGACTGTGGAGAGGAATTATTGCTAATTACCCTAAAGACATAAAAAGAAATTGGGTATTCTACCCTCTTTTCAAATTTATGACCTTTTTTTTTCTTTACAGAAGCCTCACACTCTTTTGTAGATGTTAGGTTTTTTATTTTGATGTTAATATTAAAAGAATCTACCATCAGCTTTACAACCGTGTTCACGTATCCTCCTATCTTCCCCCACATCCGTCGCTAGCACCAGTGAGAAGAGGTCCAGTGAAGGGTTACAGTCATAAACTCAGTGCGTTTGGGCAAGGCCTGATGCACTGGGACAACTGTATTAAAAATAATTATGGGTTTGGGTGACCTGTACTCATGGGAGCTCAGTGGTTATCTCAGCCCCCACGTCCTTGTTTTAAATTTTATTAATATTTAATATCTAAAATATTAGAGATGTCTTTGCTTTTCCTTTACCCACTAACCCTACTTTGTCTCCTCCCTCTTTTCACTACCCCAGGAAAAAAGAGGAAGGTTTGCAGACCTCTTGGATGCTAAATATTTACGGACCACGTTACAGATCTGGGTCATATGGTAAGAATATAGTTATTTCAAAATAAGTTTTAAAGAAACAAGCATTTGGAGAAAGCCTACTAAAGAAAATCCACTCTGAATGTTTGGGGAGAAAAACTCAAGAAAGGCCCCAGCAAACTCTTACCATTCTTCTAATATCACCAACCAAAGAAATATATAAAATAACAATTTTTAAAAATGGAGAGAAAGAAAAGAGTCCTCACTGTCTAGCAGGGGTGTCCAACCCGTGGTACACGGGCTACATGAGGCCCAGGAAGGCTATAAATGTGACCCAACACAAAATCGTAAATTCACTTAAAATATTATATGATTTTTTTTTGTTAGTGTTTATGTATTTAATGCGTGGTCCAAGACAGCTCCTCTTCTTCCAGCATGGCCCAGAGATGCCAAAAGTTTGGACACCCCTGTCTACAGTTTTTCATTTTTCATCTGATCGGAGTCTGCTGTTCACCATTACAAAGCCACCTAAATGGCTAAAATGAAGGACTGACGGTACCAAGCGGTGGGAAGGATATAAAGTAACTGGCACTTGCGTATACTGCTCATTAGAGTTCGAGTTAGCACAGCCACTTTGGAAAACTTGATGGAGCCGTCTCTGCTACAGTTGAAAACATGCATCTGCTGTGGGTCGGCAATTCCACTCCTGGGTTTACACCCAACAGAAAGGCACACATACATTTACCAAGAGATATTTACATGGACGTCATAGCATTGTTTTATTTGTCACAGCCCCAAACGATCAACAGCCCACATGTCCATCAACAGTGTAATGGATAAATTATGTAATGTTCATAAAATGGAATAGTATACAGTAACGAAGAGAGAAAACTAGTAGCTGACACTCAACATAGCTGAATCTCACAAAGGCAATAATGAGCAAAGGAAGCCACACACATAATACACACTATCTGATTCCGTTTACATAAAGATAGAGAACAGGCAAAACCAATCGAGTGTTCGAATTCAGGAAAGCGGTGGGCTATCTGCCTTCTTCAGAATGTAATCATTATTAATAGGCTGGCGTGTCTCCCCTTGAGGCTTTTAAACTTTAACCTCGGTGTTCATAAATTGAACAAATTAAAGCTACTTTAATAACAAGGGGAGATAGTTTGATTGTTTTCTTTTAAAATACTTCATGATGAAAATTTCCAAATGCACATGTTAAGCGGAGAGCATTCCGTGGTGAGCTCTGATTGGCTCATCACCCAGATCTGAAAGCCATTGATCTTCACCCCTGCTTGTTCAGCTACGTTTTTCCTGTGCTGCAGCATTTTCGAGCAAGCCCCAGGCTTCACTGAGATTCTCAACTACTTGCCCCGGCTGGTGTGGCTCAGTCGGTTGGGCATCGTCCCACACACTGAAGGGCAGCAGGTTCAACTCCTGGTCAGGGCACATGCATGGCTTGTGGGTTCTGCCCCCGATTGGGGCGTGTCCCAAAGGCAACTGATTGATGTTTCTCTCTCTCTCTCACATGGATGTTTCCCACCCTCCTTTCCCCTCTCTCCAGAATCAATAAGCAAGTTCCTTCTTGGCCTTGTGGCTAAGATCAAGTGTAGAATCAGTAAACATGTCCTCAGGTGAGGATTAAAAAACAGAGTCTTGACTACTTGAGGCCATTTCCTTAGACGACTCCAAGCCTATAATCACACTGAAAGGATTAACAGTCATCATGTTACTAACATCTGATACCCAGAACGAATGTGATTGCCTCTGATTGTCCCCATGCCTCCTTTACAGGTGGCTTTTAGAACCATTTCTGCAAAACTGAGAGGGACACAACGTGGGAGGCGGGGCGGGTTGGGGAGTGGTTCCAGGGAGGAGGTATTTTTTTCTTGACTTTGATATATGAACTTCTCTGTATGTTATTTTTCTATTTCAACAAAGATATTTACTAAAGAATAGGAAGAAAATATAAAGCGAAAACACAAGCCTTCCGTGGCTTCCCACGGCCTGCGGAAGACCATTTGTGACAGGCAGAATTCTGCAGTGACCTCAGGATGACCCCACTCCTGGCGATTCAGTAGAACACTCATTGAGATGCTGATGTATAGGGGCTGAGTAGCTATAATTGAGATCACGGGCCTTCAAGCAGGGAGAGGAGTCTGGATTCGGCAGGTGGGCCCCATCAAATCACTTGAGTCCTTAAAAGTAGAGAAGTTTCTCCAGCTGGAATCAGAGAGCTGGAGAAGAGAAAGCACGGTAGGCAGAAGGAGAGGAGAGATTCAAGACACGAGAGGGGCTCGACCCCATGCTGCTGGCTTTGAGGGCCAGGAATGAGGGGAGCCCGTGGGAGCTGAGAACAACTTGTCAACAGCCAGCAAGGAAACAGAGATGAGTTCCACACCCACCCACCCACCCACCGCCCCGGGCTGAATTCTGCCTACCATCTGGGTGAACTTGGAAAATGGACTCTTCCCCCGAGAAAGGCACACCACCCTGCCTGCACTTTCGTTCCTGCCTCTGAGACTCGGGGCAGAGACGTCAGCCAGACCCACAGAATTTCCGAACTCCAGAACTGTGAGATATTAAATGTGTGTTGTTTTCAGCCACCATGTTTGTGCTAACTTGTGTCTGAAAACAGAAAATGAATCCAGACTCCAAAGTCCTTCACGGGGCCTGTGGGGTCCTCCCTGCCCGCCTGCTCCCCTCTGCTGTCACAAATTTGTTTCCCGCTATGCAGCCTGCAGCGTCCAGCCCCCCAACTCCCAGATATGTGATCCCGGCTTTCTTCCGCCTCCCCGCACCCCCTCTCCCCCAGCTCTGCCTTCCACCAGGAACTCTCCCATTTCTCCCTGCAGCCCTCGTTGGCACCAGCTTTTTCTCACATTCATCGTTTCTCCCTTCCAGGCTGGGCATCTCTTTCGCCTACTATGGGGTCATCCTAGCCAGCGCCGAGCTGCTGGAGCGGGACCTGGTCTGTGGTTCGAGGTCCGAGTCCAAGACTGAGGCCGCAGTGGTGGCGAGTGTGGGGGTCTCAGAGGAGAGCCAGAGCCCCTGCCACTGCCACATGTTTGCCCCCTCCGACTACCGGACTATGATTATCAGCACCGTTGGTGAAATTGCTTGTAAGTGTCTCCATGCATTGGTCCCTGTTTTGGGTGGGGGACAGGCAACTAAGAGCCTCAGAGGAGGGACCTGTGATACTTCACAGACTTGACTCCTGCCTGGTGGAACCGAACAGCTACCCCTGCATCAGACTGACAGCCTCCTGGGCGAACTGGGGTGGGGAGGAGAAGTCTGGAGGAGCAGAGCTTTGAACTGCTAAATTCTACCAGTTCTAAGAAGCATTTTTTTCCTTCACATTTTAACATCCCTGAAGTTGGGTTGTGTCTGACAATGGCATGTTAGATTTTAATCTGCAGTACTATTTCTGTTTTAGTAGACATAAACAATGGTACTTAAAATTCAGTGGCAGCTTGAATTTGATGGAAAACAGTATATAAAATGCTTAAAATATAGGTCTAGCAAGTAGGCCGTGTACATGATAAGCATCCCAGGCATGAAATATCCTTCATATACACCAGTGGTTGTCATTCTCGGACCACATGGGAAAAGTGTGTCAAAGGTGTCATGGAGTTGATGACAACGCGACTGGGTCTTGGCTGGAAGGCGCACAAGGTTTGGATGAAGTCGCTTGTTTCTGAACTGACAAGGAGGAATCCAGTGTTGGTAAATGCCACTTGCTTTCAAGGTTCTAGACATTGTCCTTGTCATTTGCTTTCTAGTGAATCCTCTAAATATCCTGGGCATTAATTTCCTGGGCAGACGGCTGAGCCTTTCCATCACCATGGGGTGCACAGCTTTGTTTTTCCTTCTCCTCAATATTTGCACTTCAAGGTATTTTCTCTCTGGTTGCCTCCAAATGATCGAGTTTCGTGCAGTGGCTTTAAGACGGGGTCTTCTATACCATAGCATACATTGGGGGTCAGGGTCAAGTCCCTTTCAGCAAGAGAGTAGAGAATGGGCTCCTTGTTTGTCTGGAATGATCTTGCCTGGCGTCTACCCGGGCACCTCCCTCTTGCCACAGGCCCTGCCCCTCTTCGGCTCTCACGGGGTATGGGTGTCAGTATGGGCGTACTCTCTTCGCCCGCCAAAATGTGTAGGGTCTTTATGCAAAGCTTCCTGGGAAAACGGGACTCCAGTTGTTCATCAAATTATCCTGACCATTTTCAAGGAAGTTTAGTGATACATTATATGTATATATAATTGTGTGGGTATATATAGAAAACAAAACCTGTGGTGTGAAAATTAATTTCGCTCTTAGTTTGCCACCCTAAAGTGGCCTCAGTTATACTACAGTTAATATATATCACTTATCCTGCAAACCGTCTGCATCAGTTTTGGGGGATGGGGACCAGGCTGCAATGGCACCCTTCAGGGAGGCGGCAGGATGGGGAGTAGGGTGGAAGGTTTGAGTCAGGCGTTTGCTTCAGGACCCCACACTCAGGCAGGTGGTTACCTGCGTCAGCACCTGTAATGCCCTTGGCCGGGGCCACGGAAGGCCCTCCACGTTGCCTTGGGTAACTTCTCTCTCTTCCTGTTCCCTAGTGCCGGCCTCATTGGCTTCCTCTTCATGCTGAGGGCTTTGGTGGCAGCCAATTTCAACACCATCTACATTTATACTGCCGAGGTTAGTTTTGGGGAAGGGGTCGGTTCCATCAGGGGTGCAAGACAAGCTTTTTAGAGAGGCTGTCCATCCATAGATAATGCATCCCTGGCGTCTGTTGTCTTGTGATGATTTTCTTTAAAAAGTCCCAGTAAAATGATGCCAGAAGGTTTATTTGATATGGAGTTTCCTCTGCCCCACTGAGTCTGGTGGAAGCCCGTGTCTGAGAAGAAAGATAGGACCTGTCCCTTTCTCCCTAGACAGCAGTCCTACAAAAAACAACTCCCCGTCCCAGCAGTTGCTTCCTTCCGGAGTAGGGCCCGAAGCTGTACATTGCTGTTAAAATGCAAAACTCCTGATTTCTCTCTTTTTGAAATGACAAGGTATCTTTCACCTTTATTCCTTTGAAAGATCACACCCCCTTCATCTGTTATTTGCTGCATGTAGCTTAAATAGAAACATAACAGTAATTTATTCTTTCTTAATTTATTGAATTGTTATGTCTACTATAAGCAAGGTACTACCCGAGGGAGCTAGAGGATCTTCTCATAAACCCTCATATTTAAAGAGCTAATATTCCTAAAAATAAACCGTTTCTGTGTCAGAAACAGTGTTGTAACCGGTTTCGTCATTCACTGAGCTGGAGAAAGCGGTGCTTTCGGGACCGATAAAGCTGCATTCTTTCCATTTCCGGAAACGTAGAAGGCTGCTCAGATTACAGACATGACATGTCAAAATCATTAAAGCCACAGAGAAGTACCTCCCCCTCCCCATAAAAATAGGAAAATTTGACATATTTGACATATACCTAACACTTCATTTAGTTCCATTAACAACCCCATCTAAAATTACCCTGTGAGTTTATGAACCTAAAAATCAATGTGTAATGTGATTGCTTCGAAAGCTATACTTGGAAATATTTGATTTAACCTTTTGGAATGTTTTCATTTAAAGATCATTCCAAAGTATTTCTGATGCTCATTTAAAAAGTCATCCGTTATTCCATCTCCCAGAATTGTCAAAATATGAGCAAAAGACTTTATTATGTAGGGAAAAGAACATCACCATGTATCTGAATCCGTTTTCAGGTGTGGTCAGCAGCCTCACCTTCTAGAAAGAAAGCAAGCTCTCCGCAAAAGCACTGCGCCCCCAGACCTCCCCCCGTAAACGCTGCGGGGCTGCTGACACAGGAAAACATCTCGCTTTTGCATCTGGCAGATGCTGACGGCTTGTAACAAGATGTCTCATAAAGGAACTGCGTGCTTTTAGTGAAATGATAAAAAATGTTTTTTTGTTTGTTTGGTATTGTATAGCATTGAGAGAAAACTCCCCAGTTTTGAAAAACCATTGTTTCATATATTTTCCCTATCATCTCATTTATTAAATAACAATTGCTTATTAAGCTTTCACCAGTTCCTATAAGAATTCTGAATTAATCAGATTCAGATTAGTGAATTTTTTACTGTAAATGTAATAAAGTTGCCAGAAGCAGATTCTGCCGTGAGAACATGGGGAAGGGCGTGGCACGCATCTGGCACGCTGGTCAGTTCTTTTCGCTGTATCTCAATTTAAGGTTTCATTGCGTCATTATTATTTGGGGTATATTTTCTTTCAGTAGAACCATCTTTATGCATTTATAGCTCTAAAGTGGAAATCTTATGTCTGATTCCAGAGCTTGCTTTTCTAAAATTGTATTTTGAATATTACACACAGTTTGGAATTCACTCACTTAAAGGATAATTTCTAAATGTTGATTCTTTTCATGGTAGCTATGCTTTACAAATTCAAAGTTGCGTACCAGAGAAAATGAATGTCTCTTATTCTCTATCCTGTATAGAATATTTGGCATTTAATAATCAGGGGTGGGCAAAAGGAGGCTTACAGATGTGAGTGCGTGAAAGAATTTATTCTTGTATTCTTACTTACTAATTATTGCATGTATTTCTTAGCTGTCTTTTTATTACTATTGTTATTATTTTGTATCCTTTCTTACGAGTTGCCTTTTAGGTAATGATGGCAGGTCATTTCCCTACCTTTGCCCACCCTCCTGTTAATTACCAAAGCCTGGCCTTGGGAGGGGAGGGAGACAAGAGGCCTGAACTAACCGATGCTCTGTGTCCCTCCCTCCAGGTTTACCCCACCGCGATTCGTGCTTTGGGGATGGGGACCAGCGGCTCCCTGTGTCGCATTGGAGCAATGGTGGCACCCTTTATATCCCAGGTACCCCCAGGAGTCTCTGCAGAGCGAACGGGTTTAAGGGAGGTGGGTAAAAGTGGCCCTGGGTCCCTTCTGGGTAACGGTGTAACCCAGGATTTCTATTTACTCAGTGAGTTTTCTCGAGGGGCCGTTTTCCATTATTTGGTGAATTTGAATAGAGAAAAGCTAAGTGACTGTGTCCAGGCTGCCAGTCAGCCAATAGCAGGTGCTGCAGTCGTGAGCAGGTTTGGGATTTTGGTGGGTGCTGTTGGAGGAGGATGCAGAGGAAATGGATGACACAGGGGGTTGAGGAGTTGAGTGAAAATGGGCTCTAACCTTGACACCGTCTAGGGGTGCAGTTGAATAATAGAGCAGAGCCCTGCAGGGAGGTGGCCTTGGGCCGGGTAAGTCCCGCGCTCCGGCAACTCAGACTCAGGCTGGGACAGCGTCCAGGGCTGACTTGGGCCCATGGGTGGGGCACTGTTTCAGGAGGAAAACAGAGGCAGACCTGGCGACCTGCACGGCCACAGTGTCTCAGAGGGTTCAATGGCCGGTCCCGCTCTGGTCATTCTCTTTTGGCTACAGGAAGGGGAATCCACCGGAGCTGCCTGTGACGAAAGCAGGGGTGAGGCTGGGCCCTGGGAGGGCCTGGTCCAGGCAGTGGGGGCTGATGGGAAACTAGGTCCCATCCTCCGCAGGTCTGCCTTGGGCCGCGGTCGCTCCCCTGCCTCTCTGAGCATCCAGAGTGGGCTATGCCTGCCTGTGTGTGTGGCCTCCCCACAAATCCTAAACACACGAGCGTATCCTTAGATCCAGCCCCCAGAAAGGGACTCTCATTGGCCAGGTCTGGTTAATTGTTCACACTTGAGCTAAATCGGTTATGGCCAAGAATCAGGGGTACGTACAGACGAGGCTGAGGGGGTCTGCAATATTGTGCTTTTACGATAAGAAAGATGTATTTGGTATTGGTCTGACGCAGAGCCCCTAAAACCCGTGTGATTTCCTAGGTGGTGAGAGCACAAGGATGTCTTCTTATTTAATGAGGTGACTTGGCGACCGCTCCCAAGGATGGGGACTAGTTGCCAGGAGAGCCAATCCTGTGATTAGAGGGTTGGAACTTTCAGTCCCACCCCCTTGATCTCTGCAGCGGGGAGAGGGGCTGCAGGAGGAATCCCTCACCAATGGCCAGGGCTCTGGCCAATCAAGCCTGTGTAGTGAAGCCTCTATAAGACCCCTGGTAGAGGGTTTGGAGGGCTTCCAGGTTGGGGAACCAAGATGCTTTTCTGCGCCACTATGCTGGGCCCCAAACTCCACGAGGACAGAAGTTTCTTTGTTTGAGATCTCATCCTATGTATCTCATCTGGTTTTTGTTCATATCCTCTGTTATCCTTTATTATAAATAGTCCAGTGAGTGAACAGCTTTCCTGAGTCACATGAGCTGCTCCAGCACAGTAATCGAACCCAAAGAGGGGGTCGTGGGAAGCTCTTGATGGACAGCTGGCTGGTCAAAAGTGCGGGTAATAAGCAGGACTGTTTCTGCACCTGAAGTGGGGACAATTTTTTTTTAATTAAGGATTTTACTTAGAGGGGAAGGGAGAAGGAGGGAGAGAAGTATGGATGAGTGAGAGACATCGATCGGTTGCCACTCGCACGCTCCCAACTGGGGACCCAGCCTGCAACCCAGGCATGTGCCCTGACTGGGAGTTGAACTGGTGACCCTTCAGTTTGCAGGCCAGCAGTCAGTCCACTGAGCCACACCAGCCAGGGTTGAAGTGGGGACAGTCTTGTAGGACTGAGCCCTCAACTCTGGGATCTGATGCTCCCTCCTGGTAGACAGTGTTGGAATTGAGTTGCTTGGTGGTGCAGGTGAAACCCCCAACTCCCCCCATACGCCGCACCTTATAATTGGGTGCAGAACCCAAAATAGTAGGAGTGTGGTTTTCAGACGAAGGGTGTTGTCATGAGCCAGGCAGACTGTAACATGTATTTCCTGTAACTCGTCAGAGATTGCTACCACTAACTTTTCACCGTCTTGGGAGTGTTTTGCCCACTCGTCTTACAGAAGAATGGGGGAAGCTGTTGTCCTGTGATTTTGCTCTTCAAAGTTCTTTTATACTTTTCCGCCATTTTCAGAAAGGGATGTAGTGGTGAAAGACGGCAGCAGACTGCTGTCGCTGTTTCTGGATGATCAGATCAGGGTACACGTCATTTTCCAAGATCCGATCAGGAGCCAAGTCTGCTGGAAAATTTTCTCTGGGTATCTGTGGGTAGTTATCCAGAGGCTACCCTGCATTTGGTGGGTTTACGGATCAGAAATGACCCCCAGCTGGGACCAGGTCTCGTGGGGCCATAAAGGTCTGCTCTGCTCAGCATCTCGGCGCTGACGAGTTCTCAACGCTTTTCAGTTAGTTCGCTCATCTTTCTATGCCTCGCTCGTTTTAAAAACAAAGATAAATGATAGCACTCACTACATCGGTTTGTTGTGAGAATTAAATAAGATTAAAAGGTGTAAAAGCACTTTGCCCAACATTCGACGCATAGTTAGCACTCGGTAAATTTTAGCTCATGGTGACGATGATCCCTAACGAGCCAGACCAAACGCTAAACAGTCAGATAAAAGTATTTTTGTGATCGATAAAAATTTAAGTTTATGTGTGTGTGTGTGTGTGTGTGTGTGTGTGTGTTTATATCAATCACTATGCAGTCGGGATGCTTTGCTTTCCTTAGCAGGTTAGGAATGGGAGGTTTAGAACCTGGGGAGTTTGATTGTTGCTGGGGCATCTGCCTGGGTCTGGGGTGGGACGAGCTGCTTTAGACAGGAGGGCTTGGTGTCACTGCTGAGCGACTCAATCGGCCTTCCCGGGACCGAGTTCTCCAACTTCAGTGTGTGTCGGAATCACCAGGGGAACTTGATAACGTGAAGATTCATGACTCTGCTCAAAGACTGATTCTGTATATGGGGCCGTCACCTGTATTTCTGACAAGTACCCTGAGTGATTCTGAGCCACTTGGTCTGTGTCCCACCCTCTGAGAGGCACCAGGGACGATACCAACTGGGAGATTAGCTTTAATTTCACTTAGTTCCCTTCATCTCCTCTTCTTCCTCCTTCTTCCCCTCTTCACCTTCTCTTTCTCTTCCTTCATCATTTTCCTCCTCTTCTTCCCTCTCCTTTGGCTCTCCCTAAAACAAACTATTAAACCAATTAAAGTAAATTATTTACATATTAATTAGTAAAATGTCCGCACACTTACTGACTATATTTATACATTTAATTTAAAAATCTCTTTGAAATGAATGTGTCAAGATGGTTGAAACTTCAATGCTATAGAAATAATAAGAGTTGTGGATATATGGTCCAAGAAAACGGAAAAGGGGAGCTTTTGCTACAGATGTATTAAAGCCTTAGCAAATACAGATGGGACCAGTGTAGGGCCCTTACCTGTGGATTGGGACGGCCTTCCCACTTATTCTGGGGAATGTTACAAAGTCAGGTGCCTTAGCCAGGCATGCCTAGGTTCAGCGACATTGGGCCAGCTGGTTCTACCATAGGTGATGGAGGGCCTTCTCGCATGTACGTGGCTTTGGACTTCACCCCAGGTTTGCACTGCATGTCCATGCAGCCACGGCCACGTAAGCTGAGGGGACTACAGGATCCGGGTGACACAAGTAAGATTGTTTTCTTGAGGCCAGGCTTCACAAGGTGTCACACCAAAAGAAGCATCAGTCCAGCATCCAATAAAAGCATTGAAAACATTTTAAATCTTTACAAAAGACACTTAAGGGGGCGTCAAGGCGGAAGTCCATTCGGAACTTCCGGCAAAACCTGTAAAAATCCTCTTTGCCCGCCTCCCTCCTGTTATCACCAACAGCTCGGTAGTTGTCCCTGACCTCCAGTCTCATCCCCACAATCTCATCACTCCTCAAAGTTCAAACCCTACCAAATGCAGCCTGAACTAGCTCTTCTCTGCCCCCCCCCACCCCCATGATTTCTGGCGCTCTTGGCTCCCTCTTGGGCAGCTCTCTGCTCCCCCAAACTGAAATCATATAGCCTCTCAGGATTCCAAAGGAAGCTGAATACACAGAGACTCTTCATTAGGAGGCAGGAGAATTCCTTCTTTTAAGAACCTATTCTGGTGACTCATTCGACAACTTATTTTTGGAGTTACCTTCTACAAATTCTAGGTGCCCTCTTACGCAGTTAGACAACCACAAAGGACTCAACTAGCTACAACCCGTAATGGATGGAATAGAATTGAGAATTATTTTATCTCAATTCAATGTTCAAGCAGCATTTTACTGTACACTTACACTATGCCTGGCATTGTTCTACTTCTATTTATTTGTTAATGTCATGCTGTAAACTGGCTGATGTCACATTGTAGCTTGAAATTAGCACGGTGGTAGTCTTTACACCATGGGCATTGGCAAATGCTACCCTCAGGGCCTTTTCTTTTTGGAAAGCGTGTCATCAAACTCTTGGCAGCATACCGCCACGAGATTCCTGCTCTTAAAAGACTGGCATTCAGCTTGGGCACTTTACAAATATGCAGATAATTCAGATATTTCAGATAGTGATAAATGCTTTGGAGGTAATATCATCCTGAGAGGGGTGACAGATCTTTTAGGCAAGGCTTCTCTGAAGTTCAGACATGAAGTATGAGGAGCTGACAGCTTGAAAAGGGAAATTCAAGTAGGAAGGCAGTTGGCACAGGACCCGGGTGGAGATGGGGAAGCTACTGCTGTGTTCCAAGAATAGGAAATAGCTGTGGTGAGCAACGTGGAGAGAAGTGCAGGGGAGAAAATCCCTTACAGATGTATGGAGGACTTTGGATTTTTTTCTTAGGAGTAGTGGAAAATAATTCAAAGGTTTTAAGCAGGTGAGTGATGCAATCAGTTTTGCATTTAAAAAGAATACTCTAGTTGCCTATATATTGAATTGCGGGGGTGGGGGTAGGGGACAGACAGGGATGAACAAGCTTATAATTAAACCCTAATTTCACATTGCCATGTACTATTTACATGAAAAGGAAAATATCAGAATTCTAGAAAACCCTTTCTCTTATAGTATAAAGATATAGGAAAAGACTACATAAACATTTTAAATTTCTGCACAGAAAAAAATTAACCATAGATAAGAAGGAAAGACGAATCTTTATCTTTCAAGAGTCTCTAAAAATCCCGGTGGAGCAATGATTTTCTTGTTCTGTCAAATACCTGTCCTCTTCAAAAGCATGGAAACCCAGTCAATCAATGTATAAGACGGTATACAGAACTTCACAAGTAATGCGAATGAAAAATAGATCCATGTCACATTTTCACAAGCGATTTCTAAAAGGCCCTAAACTTACTGAGAAACTGTACATTGTTAAAGATACCCAAACCTGGAAATTAGTTAAAGTGGTAAGGACAAATTTCGATCAGTAACAACTATTTCAATCAGGGAAAGGAGTCCAGTGTGAACTGAATTCCACTTGGACTTATAAAGAGATGCCTGGGTGTTTTAAAGGGAAAATGAGGAGGTAGGATGCTCGGGTTCTGGCAGAATCAGGGAAGTGAAAAGTTGCGCAAAAAAGTGGAAAGGGAGCTTGGTCAGTGTGAAACCCAGACAGACGCCCTATTTTCAGACATTGACTGGAACAAACAGTAAATTCTTTTGGCAGCCTCAGTTAGCACAAGTAGGCACTGTAAGGGGGGCTGGGTCATCCCAGGGATGTGGCCTTGAGCTGTTAGGAACTGTCTTAGTGTTTGTTCAAGTCTATGTAGACCAAGGTTGGGGCCTGGGCGAGAAGAGGCCCAGAGGGGCCCGGCCAGCGCTCGGTCACGGAGAGGGTCTTTTTCAGTGTCACGCGTGGTTCATAAAGATGTTTGTGTTTATTATATTTTCAGTGATTTAAGAGATTTCCTAAGGCAATTTTGGCCATATGAGAATTTTTTTCTTCCATCCTGAAAACAAAAAATGAAAATGAAAATGAAAATTTCACTACCTAATATTTTACTAGAGATAACATATAAATATTTTAATGAAGCTCTTTCAATATATTTAAATATATGTATATATAAATATGCATATACATTTACCCAGATATGATCATAGTTCAAATACTTTTTAAACTGAGATATAATTGACATATAACAGTATATTAGTTTCAGGTATACAATGTAATGATTCAATATATGTATGTATTACGGAATGCTCATCACAATAAGTCTAGTTAACATCCATCACCACTCATAGCTACATATTTTTATTTTCTTGTGATGAGAATTTTTAAGATTTACTACCTTAGAAACTTTCAAATATACAATATGGTATTATTAACTATACTCATCATGCTGTATGTTATATCGCCAGGACTTATTTATTTTATAGCTGGAAGTATGTATCTTTTGCCCCCTTCATTCATTTTGCTTCTCCCCCACACTCACCCCCCACCCCCCACCACCTCTTGCAACCACCAATCTGTTCTGTGTGTTTATGAGTTGAGATTTTTTTGGTTTCATGTTTTGTTTTTTTTTAAAGATTTTATTTATTTTTAAAGAGGAGGGGAGGGAGAGAGGGTGAGAGGGGGAGAAAAATTGATATGAGAGAGAAACATCAATCAGTTGCCTCTCACATGCCCCCTACTGGGGACCTGCCCTCCAACCCAGGCATGTGCCCTGACTGGGAATCAAACCAGCGACTTTTTGGTTGGCAGATTGACACTCAATCCATTGAGCAACACCAATCTAAAAAAATCTTGTTTGTTTTAGATTCCACATTATCAGTGAGATCATACGGTATTGGTCTGTCTGGCTTCTTTCCCTTAGCATAGTGGCCTCAAGATCCATCCATGCTTTTTCAAATGCCAGGGTTTCCTTCTTTTTTCTGGCTGAATATTATTTCATTACATATGGACGCCATATTTTCTTTATCCATCCATTGGACACTGAAGCTGTTTCCATGTCTTGGCTGTTGTCAATAATGCTGCAATGGACATGGGAGTGCTGACATCTTTTTGAGTTAATGTTTTTTGTTCCTTTGGATAAAAATCCAGAAGTATGGTCCCTGGATCACATGGTAGCTCTATTTTTAATTTTTTGAGGACTCTCTCTACTGTTTTCCACCTTAGCCACACCAATTTATATTCCCACCAACAGTGAACAAGGGTTCCCTTTTTCCACCCCCTTGCCAACACTTGTTGTCTTTTGTCTTTTCGGTGATCGTCACTCTAATGGGTATGAGGTGATAATCTCATTGTGTTTCTGACTTGCGTGTTTCCTGATGCTGAGCACCTTTTCATGTACCTGTTGACTGTATTTCTTCTTTGGAAAAATGCATATTCAGAGCCTCTGCCCATTTTTAATTATTTATTTTCTATTTAATTGCATAAATTCTTTATAGATTTTGGGTATCAACCCCTCCTCAGATACGACTTACAAATAGTTCCTCCCATTCTGTAGGCTGCCTTTTCATTTTGCCGATGGTGTCCTTTGCTGTGACAACAAGGGACCCCAGAGTAGACAGTGGTGAAAGGACATTTAGTCTCTCTTTCATTTATTTTCACTCTGCTGTTTGTTATTTTCTTGCTTCTACTAACTTTGGGCTTCATTCTTTCATCTTTACTCTAGTTCCTTGAGGTGTAAAGTTGGGTTGTTTACTTGAGATCTTGTTTCTTCATGTAGACATTTATCACTATGAACTTCCCTCTTGAACTGCTTTTGCTGCATCCACAAGTTTCGGGAAGCTGTATTTCCATTTCATTTGGCTCAAGATTTTTTTTTTTTTAAATTTTCCCTTTGATTTTTCCCCTTGATCCATTAGTTGCTCAGTAGTGTGTTAATCTCCTCCACACATTTTTCTACTTTCCCAGTTTTCTTTTAGTAATGGATTTCTAGTTTCACATCATTGTGATCAGAAAAGATGCTCGATATGACTTTAGTCTTCTTAAATTTATTAAGACTTTTTCTCTGATCTAACATCTATCCTGGCTCATGTTCCAGGTATGCTTGAAGAGAATGTGTATTCTATTGTGTTTGAATGGAATGTTCTGTACATATTTGTTAACTACATGTGGTCTAATGTGTCTTTTAAGGTCAATGTTTCCTTATTGATTTTCTATGTTGATGACTATTCATTAGTGAAAGTGGGGTATTAATGTTCCATATTATTATTATATTTTTATTTCTCCTTTTAATTTTATTAATATTTGCTTTGTATATTTAGGTGCTTCTATGTTGGGTGTATAAATACTCACAAAGGTTATAGTCTCTGGCTGATTTGACCCCTTTATTGTTATGTAATGACCTCCTTGGTTTCTTATTTACCTTTGTCTTAAAGTCTGTTTGGCTGATAAAAGTATAGCTACGCAGCTCTCTTTGGACCTCCATTTGCATGGGATATCTTTTTCTATCCCTTCACTTTCAACCTGTGTGTGTCCTTACATCTGAAGGGTGTCTCTTGTAGGCAACACATAGATGGGTCTTGTTTTTTATCCATTCAGCCACTGTGTTTTGATTGGAAAATTTAGTCCTTTTATATTTAAAGTAATTATTGATAGGTATGTACTTACTGCCATTTTCTTGTTTCCTGGCTTTGTTCATTTGTTGCTTTCTTCTCTTGCTCTACCTTTGTGATTTGATGATTTTCTGTGCTTGGATTCCTTTGTCTTTTGTATATGTTCTACAGGTTTTTGCTTTGTGGTTACTCGAGGCTTACATAAGACATCTTATAGATATAACAGTATATTTTGTGTTAATAACAACTTAAACTCATATGCATTCTGAAGTCCTGAACTTTTACTCCCTACCGTGTTTTATATTTTTGATGTCACAATCTACAGCTTTTTATCTTGTATACCCATTAACAAATCGTTGTATGGTTTTTACTACGTTTGGTGTGGGGCAGAGAGTGAAGGCAAAGATGGCATCGGCCAGCCTTTGCAGTCTTTGGAGAGGGTTGTAGTCAGTCCCTGTGTGTATGCTGAAATAGAAGCTTGGGCCTCTGGCCACGGGCATGAAGATAAGCTAACAGGGCTCTTTCGAACAGCAGGTGCCTTTCAGTCTGTTGTCTCCGCACTGTGCCCTGGTTGGGGAGGGCAGGTAGCCAGTTAAGAACTGTTCTTCTTACAGTCCTGTGGGACTCGTGAACATAAACGCTGCTGGTCACCAGAACCAGGTGACCAAGAGGTGTCTGTCCCCTGGGTGGCAGCCACAAAAACTGGGGCTTCAGACACATGTACAAACTTTTTTCAGAAGATACTGGTGACCCTCAGAGAGCCCAGAGGGAGAGTGTAAACACGGCACCTACTGGTCTCTCTCTTCGAAGAGTATTTCAGGGGACTACTAAAGGAGTGTTAAACTAGATACCTTCCCCCCGGATGATGCTTTAGTTTAAGATAAGCAGATGAGTGTCTTTTATAGGTAAAACTGGATGTGTTTCAGTGAACTTCCTCTCAGCTGGGCCCTGGATCCAGGTGGATCCGTAGGAGTCCTTAAGAACTCTTTCTCAGTTTGATACGATGTTGTGGACACCAGCCCTGGTGGCTTTCAAAGCTGGGTGTTTTTTGAGGGTTGTCTTTCAGGTGCAGGTCTTAACAGTCGGGGTGCCAGATGTGAGGTTCAAGCCCTTAGCTCCTCAGGAAGAAGCTTGGAATTGGGAGTTCCTTCCTAATTGTGCGATGCTGCACCAGGGGTGGAATTTATGGCTAGATTGTATCTCAGCCTCTTATATGTTTTTATTTTCATTTTTCTTCCTTCCTAGCTTTTTAAAAAAATATATTTTTTTTCATTTACAGTTGACATTCAACATTATATTTTCAGGTGTACAGAGCAGTGGTTAGACAGTTATATAATTTACAATGTGACCCTCCCCAATAAGTCTAGCTCCCATCTGGTGCCTTACATAGTTATTACAATATTATTGACTAAATTCCCTACGCTGTACTTCACATCCCCTGACTATTTTATAACTGCCAATTTGTTCTTTTTAATCCCGTCACCATTTTCACCCAGCTCCCCTAACCCCCTGTCATCTGGCAACCCTCACGTTTGCTCTCTGTGTTTGAGTCTGTTTCTGTTTCACTCCTACACATTTCGGTGTGGGTTTTTCCTCTTTTGTCTGATGTATTGGAGTCGTTCAGCTCCTTTTGAGGCTTCTTTCAGAGGAAATTGTTGCCATGTGTTGCTGTAGATTGTGTGTCCATGGGAGGAGGGGAGTTCAGGATCCTCTGATGTTACCATCTTGATCCAGAACCTTCATGTACTTTCTATAGTTGTCCACAACGTAGTTTTCTGTGCAAACGGCATTTCTTTCTCATATCAATAAATATAAAAACAAGGTCTGTTCATGCTGAGAAATGTTTCATTGTCTATATTCTCCAAAAGTTACTTTTAACTTCCTTTATCAGTTCCATATTGTTGAATGTCTAGACTATTTCAGATATTTTTCTATTATAAACAATAGTAATGAGCATTGTTGTGCTTACATTTTTATCTAGCTATGCAATTATCTCCTCTGGATAAGTTCCTAGAAATTGGATGGGGAGGTCAGAGGGTCTGCTCATTTTCCATGTGATACATTATGCTAAAATTCCCTTTGGGAAGGTTGTGCCAACATCTAAGAGCCCCACTATTTCATATATTTGCCAACTGATTTTTTTCATCTTTGCCAGCCTCACTGTCCTTAAATGGTATCTCTTTGTTATTATAATTAGTATTTCTTTGATTAGGAATGAATGGAATTGTTCTTTTCATATTTTAATTGGGTATTTCATTTTTAGCTCGCCCACTCAGGTCCTCGCTTGTTTTTCAATTTGGTTTTTAAAACTCTGGTCTATGAGAATCCTTCATATATTGGGTTGGTCAAAAAGTTCATTTAGTTTTTTTCTGTACGTGGCTCTAGTAGCACTTAGTTGTCTTTAACTTCATTTGAAACACTTTTGTTAGATGGTATTGTGACAGCTGTCATATCAGTGTGCGTTTTTAAACGTATGAAAATTGGTGAATTTTTGTGCAGCCATTTTAATATTGAAGAAATGCAACTTTTTTGTGTGTGTTATGCTTTATTATTTCAAGAAGGGTAAAAACTGAAATGCAAAAAAAGATTTGTGCAGTGTATGGAGAAGGTGCTGTGACCGATCGAACATGTCAAAAGTGGTTCATGAGGTTTCTGGGTACTACTGACATTTTGGTTAAATAATTCTTTGCTGTGGGGCTGTCTTCTGCATCAGAAGAGGTTTAGCAGCACCCCTGGCCTCTGCCCACTAGAAGCCAATAGTGGGGGAGAGCTGACATACTCAAAATATAGTTATTGGTGAAAATGAAAAATGTGTCTTATTTTGCAGAAAAACCACACGGACTTTTTGGCCAGCCCAGTGCATAAAGGACTTTATTTTCCTCTCACGTTGCAAATACCATCCCCAGCTTTCCAACCGCCTTTCATTCTTGTTGATGCTCTCCTTTCTCTGTACAGAAACTTTAAGTTCTTATACACTTAAATTTATCAATATTTGCTTTATAATTTCTGGCTTCTGTGATTAGGATTATGAAAATCCACATCCTTTTCTAGTCTTCCTGTGGCCTCCTTTTGGGGGGGAGGTGTGTAAACTTACCGAAGCATAACATATATATATATATATATATATATATATATATATATATATATATCAAAACGCCCAAATCACAGGTGTACAACTTAACCTATTTTCACAAAGTGAATGCATCCCAGATTCTGACCCAGAATTCCCTGATGTGCCCCTTTGAAGACCATCAAAGTTTTGAAGGGTCAGGTCAGTTGTCCCTTCACTATTTATTGAATAACCTAGTTTTTACTCATCAATTAGAAAAGTATTTGCTCATATTCCTGTAATTACTTGGTCCGTATTTAGCCTATTTTAGTTCGTTGATCTGTCTGGTATTGTCATTGTCCCATGATAGTGTTAAATGAAATTTATAATAACGTTTCAAAACTGGTTGTTAAAGCCCCACCTCACTGCTTTTCTCAGATACTTTTTAGAATCATTGAGTTATATTCTGCCTCCTTTGTCTTCCCAAATCCTATTAAGATTTTGATTTGTTAATTTGTTCAATGTATCTGTTAAAGTAGGAAAAATTGACTTTTTTTTTTTAAAGTGTTGTCTTCCCAAGATCAAGATTTGTGTTTCCATTTGTTTAATGTTCCTTCTACACCCCTTGCTGGAATTTTATTGGTTTCGTCAAATAGATCCTGCACATCTTGTTCATTCTTTGGCATTTTATGGCTTTTCATTGTTATTGCAAATAGATTATTTTCTTTCATTGTAACTTCTAATCTAACATTCTAATAAGTTATTCGTACTTAGAGGGGTTACTGAGTTTTTGTGAATTGATTTTTAAAGAGCTAGCTCATTCGGGATGGCTTTTCATTTGAGCCTCCTGAGTTTTCAGGTTCATAATTGTATCCTTTGATTTTTATTTCTCCACGTCAACTCCTTCCAGCTAGCATTTCAACATGCTTCAGGCTTCACAGCTTATAAAATGTACACTCCGCCCCACGGGCTATCTCCTTCCTTCTTTTTCTGGCCAGACTACGTAAGGGCGCCCCTCCTCACTGTCCCCCGCCTTCCCCCACTCGCGCCTGCACCATCTCCAGCCATATCCCTGCTCTGCCAAGATCACGTCTCTGGTGACCTTCACATCTCTCAGCCAAAATGTCGTTTCAGTCCCCCATCTCATGTGACCTCTCCATTTTTGAGGATTCATGTTGTTCAATATGAGACCCTCATCTTCTCATATTTTACTCTCTACTTGGGTGACTTCACCTATTTTTGATTTAATTACCAAATATATGCTCATGACTCCTGAATTTGTATCCCTAGTCTAGGCCCTTCTTCTGAACCCCAGATTCATACATCCAATCGCCTCTTCAACATTCCCACTTGAATGTCCTCAAATCATCTTACATTCAGCATGTCTGAAATTAAACTCATGACATTTCTCCCCAAACCCACGCCTCTTCCAGTTTCCATCAGTGAATGGCATTACCGTCCAACCTAGAGTTGTCCTTCTCTATTCCCTTCTCTTTTGTCATCATATGCAGTCCATGAACCATGTGGCTGTAACAGCACTGTAGATGCTGAATCACTGTCCTGCTTTCCCACCACCATCACCTTTCACTGGACACAAAGTCCTGACTGGTCTCCTTCTGTATGCTCTCGTTCTCATTTCACTCATTTTCTTTACTGCCTTCCTGCAGACCTCGCATGATTCTTGTGCTTAAAATCTTTTATTGTCTTGCCTCTTCCCTTCCTCACAGAGCCAAACCCTCAACGTGCTTTACAGGGCGCTCACCAGTGAGGCCCCCATCTTGTACTCTTACCTGCTGTTTGCTTAGCTATAAACAATCTGGTTTTTCTGGTTTTTTCCTGGGGTTTTCTCACTCGAGGCTACCAGCGACCAGCGACCGGCTACCGGAAACCCTGACCCCCTCCCACACCATCTCCACCCCCAGTTAGCTATGACTCACTCCCTGCTTAGGAGAGCTGCCCTCTTGCCCTAAACTAAGTTTGGCTTTTCTGTTAGGAGCTCTTTGGGCACTTTCAGATTTTCCTTCCTGTTGCTTATCGAACTGTAGTTGCCTATTTGCCGGGCTATTTAAAACCCACCTCTTCCAACAGACTTTAGGCTCCATGAGAACAGGGATATGTGCACATTTTGCTAATTTTTTATTCCTACCTCCTTCTCCAGGACTTGACATATAGTGGAAACTCAGAACATTTTGTGAGTGATGTTTCTAACTGGCTACTTTTTGTATAAATAAAACAAATTTATTCTTCCTATTAATTTTATAGTTATCCATTTCACTGAAATATCACAGATCAGCTTGGGTCCTCAGAAAAGCGGATGCCCCCATGGAATTACATATGCAAGAGATTTGTTGGGAAATACCTGGGAGAGGGAGCAGTGGCGCGGAGAGACTTCAGAGCATGATGCAGGTGTGACAGCAAGGACCTCATTTAGCCAGTGTTTTCTTCTTTCAGTGAACCACTGAGTGCCATCAGAATTTTACTTACAAATCTTGAGTCAGTACTCACACATGAGATGGTGGCTGGCTTTGGTTTGTGTGTTTTCTTTCCTAGGTTCTCATTGTCATCCAGGTCTCATGAAAATGAAATAAACTTTCTTCTTTCCCTGGATTCTGTTCCTTGGGGAGGGGGGATACGAAAGAACTAGTCTATGGAAGTGAATCCTGGCACTTCTGAGGGTGTACTTTAGTGGCTCTTTTCTGGTTGTTTCTGTTGGTTTTAAATCTTTTGAGTAAATGTGTCAGGAGGCTTTTTTTGTTGAATATCTACTATTTCAAATTTATAAGCCAAGAACTGGGGGTAGTATTTCCATTAGTCTTTTCTTTCTCTGTATTAGTGATTATTTTCTTTCACACTCTTAATTCCATGCATTTATGATTTTTCACTCTCATAACTAGCTTTATTTTTTTTTCTAAATTAGCTCTTGGATCAATTTTTCCAGTCAACTTGTTTTTAATGTATTCATTTAGGCTTTTGTTTTTGTAAGGTCGTTTGCACTAGTTTCTTAGGTTTATTAACAAGATTTACAATGATTTTGGGACCATTTTCTGAATATAAAAATATGCCTACTGTAAAACTTCAAATACAGAAATATATAACCACTGTATCTCTTAATAGTTTGGGGTGTAGTCTTCCAAATGTTTTTCTACGCATGTATTTGTCTCTTGTGTACCAGTAATATTTGCATATATGTAAGTGTATATATTTTTATATACAGGGTCTGGCACAAATAACAATCCTTTAATTACACAATCATAAGCATGCCATTCTGTAACATACTATCACACTCAAGCACAACATGTGACATTTTAGGTGAAACGTTCAAATTGCTGTCCATCTTGTGCGAGACTTTCACATATCCTACCAAACACTCTCAAGCCTTGCTTTCGACGGACCCTGTATTTACAATGTATGTATATCTGTAGATATGCTTTTCACTTTATTACAAATTTCAGGTCTCTGGGGAGAGGACAGGCCTCTCACAGATCTGAAATGGCCTGAGAGCAAGGAAGACTGGCTGGGGTTTTTATTGTGGTTAGAGTTGGGGTTCCCATGCTGGGGCAGGGGCTCGTATAATTTGAATCTCCTGTCAGCGCCGAAGGAAATAGCAGTCAGGGTTTTTTACAAGTTGTCCAGAGGCTGGGGGACAAGGGGAAGAGAGGAAGGTGAGGCTTAAAGGCTGGCAGTAGCCATCAGATGGAGCCAGACTCCGCACTACACTGCGTATCGACATCTGTGAGCATGTATGTAGACAGGCCTGTGCATCCCCCCGCCCCGCCCCCAGGGAGGAGAGCGGTCTGCTGTACCTGGTGGTCAGGGAGGGCCTCTACAATAGGATGGAGATGTGAGTGACTGGAATGTCTGCAGGAAAAGCTGAATATTGCAGAAAAACTCTACTGAATAATTTTTATGTCAAAGGGCATGCATATTTTAAATTATAATGGATTTTATCAAATTCTTTATTTTTGAAGAATTTATATACTCCCCAATATAACATATTAACACATTCTTAAACAAGCATCCCAGTTTTCTTCCATCATCACCAAAAGGGATAGTCATCTTTTAAACCTTTTTTGATATGGTGCAAAATAAATTCTATCATCTTAATTTGTCATTTGTTTGCTTTCACCAAGGCTTAGCATCTTTTAGTATCCATTTGTGTGATCTGTACTTTCTACAGGCCATTAGTCATTTATTACTATAATATAGATATTTGTTGTTTGTGGTTTGCTTTTTGATTTTACCATTTTTTTGGGCATACAAAACAAAATTTTTTTGTAGTCAATTTACCAATTATTTTTATCTGAGTTAATGTTTTGTGTCATGCATAATAGCCTCCATCACTTGTTTAGTCATAGTTCTCTGACACTGCAAGTTCAAAGGCTTTCGGCCTAATTTATGCTTAAGGCCCGAGGTAGGTAAGGTTCCAGCTTTAAAAAGCAACAAAACAATGCTTCGCTGGCTGTTCCCAGGCCATTACTCATCTTTCGGTCTGGCTCCTCTCAATTGATCTGTGGTGCCCCTATTGTAACAAGACCAAATTTCCACAGACACTTGGATCTGTTTTGGCTCCAATCACAGTGCTAGTGACTGAAGCTTTAATGCCTCCTAGGCTAATAACCTCCCTCAGACTCTTCCACCCCCACACGTTTTTAGATGTTTCCTGATTTTTCCTACTAATGATTTCAAATTAACTTTAGATAGAAGGAAATTTACTCTGAGATTGACTTTTAAAAATCGTGCTGGGATTTTGAGAATCCATTAAAATTAGAGATCACTTTGGTGAGAATTATGCTATAAAACAAAAATACTGCATTTTTACATCTAAGAACTAGACTTACTCAGTTTTTCATGTCCCTTAATAGAATTTTCATGTCTTATACATTTCTTAAGTTTATTCCTATTTTACTTTTGTTCCCATTAGCTGTGTCCCACAAATTTAATATTGTTGTGTTTTTATTACATTAAATGTATTTTTAATTTCTATTTTTGAAACTTCCTTGACCCACAGTTAAAAAGTTTCTAGAGATTTTGCTGCTATCTTTGTTATTTATAGTTTGATACCATTTTAGTCAGAGAATCCAGTAATTTTAATGCTTTAAAATCTTCTGAGGTTCATTTTATGGCCCAGAATATGGTCTATTTTGGTGAGCTGCAGGCTAGAAAAGGAGGTGTATTGTGCTGTTGTTGGGTGGTGTGTTATGTCATTAAATTCTGGTGGCTGATGGTGTCGTATAGTTTTGTTTTTCTTAAAAAAAATCCCTGCTTATTTTGTATCTATTCTATCAATTGCCGAGAAAGGGGTACTGAGGTCTCCAGCTGTGTATATGGATTTATCTGTTTCTCCTTTCAGTTTTTACTCAATGCATTTTGAGGCTCTTTTGTTTGGTGTATAAATCTTTAATACTGTCGTCTTGTTGGATTGAAACCTTCATTAGGTAATGTCCTCTTTGTCCCTGGTCTGAGCTGACTTTCAGAAGCAGAGATTATCAGAGCTTTCTTTTTGGTACAGTGAATCTGAAGTGGGGCCCGGAAACCTGCATTTTAACAAGCGTCCCACATGATTTTTATAATCAGGTACCGCAAACAACAGAAACTGACTTTGGTTACCTCAGAGAGGAATTTATTAAAAGCATCTCCAGTAATGCCCGCCGGGCTAGAATCCTGCTAGGAAGCAGAGCCCAGGCTCCCTCTAGGGAAGCCAAGGAGACGAGGCAGTTCTCCCTGATCCTCGCTGGTCGAGCAGTTTATGAGCTGAACTCAACCATCAGGGTCCCACGCTACCTAGGACTTTGAATCTGGTGCAAAGGGTGTGAGGTGGGGATAGTTTAAAATTCATTTTGCTGGTGGCGAGAATTTTGATGCCCAGTAATAAAAGGGGTAGCAACGACAGGGTTTAGGCACGTGCCTAACTATAGCATGATTTGGCCACAATTCAGGCTCCCTGGTCTCTTGGTTTCTACCCGATTCTAGTTTCCCAGCCCCTTACAATAGATGGATATATACATATATACACACATTATTTATACAAGCTCCTGTTTTGGGAACTAAAATCAGAAATGGTACCTATTACTTGCTAAGTCAATCCAAAATAGTTAATGATGCTATCGTGGGTTCTATTGCACGGCCAATGGAATTATTTACTGTTCTGGAAGGCGGCAGGCCTTTGCAGGGGGTGGACTCCCAAACCGTAAATTGTGTATCTTAGGGGAACATGGTGGTGGTAACCGCACTGTGCTGTGTGTCAGGAATCTGTATGCAATTTTGGACTAGTTACTTAGCTCTGACTCTAGGCTCATCTGGAGAGTAAGGAGGTGGGACTAGACCAGTTTCTAGGCCTCTCCAAATGGCTATGTTCTGTGACTCTAGAGCCCTGCTGTTCCTTCCTTCCTTCAGTTCCTTTTTGTGAGATTGGTTGACAACTACCAGGTCCTTGGCTTTTTGCTAACTTTGGGCACAGTACTGCAGACTCACATGTGAGACGGAGTGTCTGAACTTGCCTTTATGAGGGTGAGAGGATCCAGGCCGAAGGATGTGTAGAGAGTGGCAGAAATCCATTCTTACCATGGTAAAATGGTCACCAAGTAGTTTTCATTGTTACATGTGAAGCATGATGAACAAGACACATTATTTTAAAGAGAGACCCTGAGATTTTTATCTCCTCCAAAAAAACTTTCTCCTGGTTCATCCTGTCAGAATTGAAGAGGGAAAATGCCCTGGCTGGGTAGCTCGGTTGATTAGTGTCATCCTGGTACACCGAGGTTGCGGGTTTGACCTCCAGTCAGGGAACACAGAAGCAACCAATGAATGTATAAATAAGTGGGACAACAAATGGATGTTTTTCTCTCGCTCCACAAAAAAAAAAAAAAAAAGGACAAATGGCAGAGGGGACTGAACGAACGAGCGGGTTAGAAGCTAAGCAGGCTGGGCTGGCATGCGAGGCGGGGTGCGACCCTGTTTGTTCGGGAGATGCCTGAGGGGCGGACGCAGAGACAAATCTAAGCTGGCCCGTGCCTGAGAATACCAGTCTTAGTTCCGTGAAGAATCCCACAAAATGCCCACGGTACCACGACTCAGAGGATGGCTCTGAAGGGTCTTCATTTACATGCTGGGGAATCCCTCCGCTTTGACATAAGGATCAGTTGAGGAGTAACTGGGGCACAGTAAGTTAAGTCATTCTTTATGACTTGCAGGTTCTTCTGAGCACATCGCTGCTGGGGGCCCTGTGTCTTTTCTCGTCTGTCTGTGTCGTGTGTGCCATTTCTGCATTTACTCTCCCCATTGAGACCAAAGGCCGGGCCCTACAGGTAAGTGATGCAGGACTCTCTTAGGTACTCTCGAGAACTGCCTTTTGAACAAAGAAAATGAGCTTGGAGTACGGAAATCATTTTGGGCAGCCATGACAATACGCACGTGCTGACACTGATGTTGAGTATGTTCTGACAGAAAAACTGCGCACCCACTTTCCCGCATGTAACTTTGAGTAGTGCTAATGTTAAAGTAACCAATTCCGCACTTCCTGTTAAAGTTATAGCTCGCTCCAGGGACCAGAGGGAGTGATAGTTGCTGTGGCCTTAGGTTTTACGCTTCCCGCTTTTCCATCCGGATGTAAGCGTTGCTGCGGAACTAAAGGGGGCCAGAGGAGCAGAAACGGCTGTTCGTGTTGCCCTTAGGGTGACAGGGTATCTACACGGCGGTCCAGCTACCTTTCCCCTAGTGCTCTCAGCCACCCGTGAGAACAGCTAAGTCAAAAGCTCCGGCTGCACCAGGCGCCATGCAGCACACCTGACAGCAGACGCCGCCTGCTTGCTGTTCCACAATGCGCATACAAAAGGATGCACCAGAGTGGAAGGTGTGCTCTCAGAGGCAAAGCTAGCAAGACAGGGCCTCCCCCGTCCCTGGGATTTAACCAGAGTATAGGTGGTGGCACCGATACTGCCTTAAACACAAAGCTTGTCTGTTGCTGGAACACAAGGATGTGTGCGTGCACGTACATGCAGGGGGAAGGGGACAGCAGTGGGGGTGGATCCTGAGCTGCTGCCTCTAAGTGAGGCTGCCGAGTCGTGCTACGTCTCTGGCCGGTCACAACCTGCCCTCTCCCCCGTGCCCTGCTCCTCGCCCCACGGGCAGGTGTTCGTGTCGGTGCAGGTGCGTTTTGTCGTCTGTGAGCAGACATAAGGAAGGTCCTATAAAGGAAAAAACACCACTCTTGACACTTTTTCCTAGGTCCAAAATATGCTACTCCTATTTTTTTTTAAAACCCTAGCTTATATTTAAGGTAATACGCACTTTGATCACAGACCAGATAACCTGTCATATAATTAAGAATTTAGGGCTGTGTTGAGGTTCCGTAATTGGAAAGGTAACCCATTCATCGAATGCCTAAAGCCACAGACTAAACTTGATGGTTCCTATGATTCCTTTTAATCTTATATAAAGGGGTTATCACATCCTTATACAACGAGGAAACAAAGGTAAGTCAAGTAACTTGTATAATGGAACACACCAGTGTTTAGGCAGACTGGAATTTAAAACAAATTGCAAAGTGATGCTAAATCTTAATAGAATTTTCCATGCTTATTAACAGTACATAGAATAGGAAGTCAGGCTCACCACCTAGTTGCTCTGTGGGCTTCCAGTTCAAGTCATATCCACTAAAAAAGGGTCATTCCCTCTTCTGTTGACTGGGACCTGATTCTAGCACGGTGGTGGGATCATTTTACATTTCTGTTCATAAGCCTTTTGAATGTAACTTTGACATGCCCATTTAATAAACAGGATTGGGCACACAGAGCCACTGTGTGGCTATGTGTCTTTGGAAAAATCTTAAATGGTATGTGTATAGCTCACAGTCTTGTGAGCATTTCAAATGTGAAACTAGTGGCTGATACGACAAAACTAGAAATGTTTGAAACATGCCAAAACAATTTAACTTCGAACAACAATTTGACTGGATAAGCCAACCTCGTTAATAGTTTAATAGTAGTAATTCTACTTTAGAATTACTCATTTTGATGAGCCTGGTACACTAAGAAATAAACTCTTGAAAGAGGATATTTATAATGCGCTTTTCTTTCTCTGAATGATGCCTGTCTGGGCACTAGAATAACTGAATTATAAAGTGGCCATTGCATTGTCAGGTACACAAAGCTGAATTTTCCTTTTAAGTTTATTAAAGAGCCTTCTATTACTAGTTTCTAGTGCCAGACAGCTGAGTATGAGTGGGGAGATGGCTTTCTTTTTATTAAATGTATTGATCTATTAAATAACTTTTCCCCCCAGCAAATTAAATGAAGACCTGCAAACCTATGTCTACCAAAGAAGAAAAATGCATTTTATCTTCACAAAGAGCTGTGGTATTCTTAAAAACCTGGTTTTATTTTTGTATGCTACTTGGCAACTAAGAAACGAATTATTTTTAAAAAACGAGGCACACAAGAATAAGGTGGGTTAACTGCATACTGATCTCTTCTGAAAGAGCCAATATACATAGACCTGTATGAAATACACTTTCACATTGGAAAGGTATGCCTGTGGGAGGCGGCTGGGCGAAGGTGGCTTCTCTTCCTTGACATCAAGTCTTTTAACCTTCAGTAGGTGAGTAAGTTTCAGACAAAACACATATAATTGATATTCTCCCATAAGATCTACAGCAAAAGTTAGACTGCAATTTTGTAACTAAGATTTTTTTTTTAACTTTGTAAACCCTTTCTGTGAACTCTAGAATCTGTTTACCTTAATGATTGTAAATGGCTTACGAACTAGTGGTGGTATCATTAAGGGTTTCAAAATAGCCATAGATTTACAATAAATTAGCATATTTATTAAAATTGAGGCCTCTACAGTTTATTAATAAAAATTGTTCATGAAATAATATGCCTAAATTAGTATGAACCTTATATATAATTTTACAAGCTGGGAATAAACTAACTTTTCCCATACATTGTTTCTACTCTAATATCATTAATTTACAGGAGCATCTTTGATTCCCATGACGTGATAAAAAAATTAAGAATGCAAGAATGTGGCAACCTTGGCCCTGCCTAAACACATTAGACCAAATGGCTCAATATTTTAAGACATTTCACCCAAAAGCAGAATATACATTCTTTTCAGTTGCACACGGAACATTTTCCAAAATAAACCACACGTTAGGCCACAAAACAAGTTCTCAATAAATTTAAGAAGACTGAAATCCTATCTTCTCCAGTCACAATGGTATGAAACTAGAAATCAATTACAAGAAGGAAACTGAAAAAACAGAACAAAACACTTGGAGGCTAAATGTCATGCTACTACACAATGAATGGGTTAACAAGATCAAACAAGAAAGGAAAAGATACCTGGAGGAAAATGAAAACAAAATGACCCCAAATCTGGGGGAAACAGTGAAAGGGGTTTTAAGAAAAATTCATAGGAATACAGGCCTACATCAAGAAACAAGAAAAATCTCAGAAACAATCTAAGTATATACCTCAAGGAACTAGAAAAAGAACAAAGTCCAAAGTGAATAGAAGAAAGGAAATAATAAAGATCAGAGCAAAAATAAATGAAGTAGGGTCTAAAAAGGCAACAAAAAAAAAAATCAATGAAACAAAGCTGATAAACATTTAGCCAGATTGATCAAGGAAAAAAGAGGGCCCAAATAAATAAAACCAGAAATGAAAGACCTGACAATGCACATCATAGAAATACAAAAGATAAGAAAACACTATGAGCAGTTGTATGCCAAGAAATTGGACAACCTGGAAGAAATAAATTCCTAGAAACACAGAAGCTTTCAAGGTGAATTAGGAAGAACCAGAAAATCTGAACAAAATGCTAACTACTAATAAAATCAAATCAGTAATCAAAAAACTCCCAACAAACAAAAGCCCTGGACCAGGTGGCTTCATAGGTGAATTTCAGCAAATATTCAAAGAAGAATTAATACTTATCTTCTCAAATTATTCCAAAAAAATTGGAGGGAATGTTCCTAAACTCATTTTACAAGGTCAGCATTTTGATAACGAAGCCAAACAAAGACAGTACAAAAAGAAAAAAGGAAATTATGGGCCAATATCCTTGGTGAACATAGATGAAAAAATCCTCAATAAAATATTAGCAAACAAAATTCAGCAACACATTAAAAAAAATCATAGACCATGATCAAATGGGATTTATTCCTGGGATGTAAGACTGGTTCAATCTGCAAATCAATTAAAGTGATAAACCCCATAAAGAAAATTAAGGAAAAAAAATTATATGATCATACCAAAAGAGGTAGAAAAAGTATTTGACAAAATATAGCATCCATTTACAATTAAAAACTCTCAGCAAAATGGAAATAGGTGGCACGACCTCAACATAATAAAGGCCATATATGACAAATCCACAGCTACCATCAGTCAATGGTGAAAAGCTAAAAGGGTTTTAAGATGAGAAACAAGACAATGATGTGCACCTTTACCACTTTTATTCAGCATAATATTGAAAGTTTTAGCCACAGCAGTCAGATAAGAAAAAAGCAAAGGCATCCAAGTTGGAAAGGAAGAAGTTATAATTATTTGCAGGTGACATTATACTACATATATAGAGAACCCCAAAGATTCCACCAAAAACTATTAGAATAAATGAATTCAGTAAAATAGTAGAATCAAAATTACTATCCAGAAATCAGCTGCATTTTTTTACACCATTAATGAACTATTGGAGAAATTAAGAAACCAAACCCATTTACATGGCATAAGAAGTACCTAGGAATAAATTTAATCAAGGAGGTAAAAGACCTGTAATCAGAAAATTATAAGGCACTGAAGAAAGAAATTGAAGATAAAAATAAATGGGAGACTATGCCGTGTTCATGGATAGGAACAATTAACATCATCAAAATGTCCACACGAACCGAAGTAATCTATAGATTCAATACAATCCCTATTAAAATAGCAATTGCATTTTTCACAGAACTAGAACAAATAATCCTAAAATTTATATGGAACCAAAAAAAGACCCCAAAGAGCTAAAATAAAACCTTGACAAAGAACAAAGTTTGCATTATCATTATATCTAACTATACTACAAAGCAACAGTAATAAAAACAACCTGGTACTTGATGGCACTGCAAGCCATGCAGATCATGTGGGCTGTAACCTGTAGCCTACATGCCCTGCCTACCACAGTCCTACAACCTGAGGGTGGGCGCCCTCCATACACTGTCTACCAACCCCAATCTGCTCTTGGTGCTGAAATTCAGACAAACATGGATGGATGAGAACAGAAAATGGTACTAGAATAGTGGGATCAGCAATTTTGCAGGAATCTATGGGAAATGCTGTTCACTGCAGTCTGTATGAAGTTGGGACAAAATTGAACAAACAAGGTGAGTTTGGTGTTTTGGAAAGTGTGAAAGCTTCTAGCTAACTCTATTTTCTTGTATCAAGAGAAAACTGAAATTGATGAAGTGCTGGTAGAAAATTCACAACTTGTCAACAAATCTTGTTATGAAGAGAGTTGGATGATTAAGATGACACCGAGTAACCCTTCTTAGCTAGATGAACTAATGAGTGAGGAAGCATATGAGAAATGCATAAAATCTATTGAGGGGTGAAAATGGAACCCCACCAAATAAATTAGTATGAAACAACTTAATCTAGCATAGTTATCTTAAATTTGTGGTGGACAGAAGATTTAAAATAGCAACTATTAGCAAGACCAATGAAAAAAGAAACTACCTGCAATAATACTGCTGGAAGAAAATACCCCTTAACTTTCCAATGATTGCAGATAAACACAATATGCATCTTTTCCATTACCACCCTTTGATTTTTAAGCTAGGCTACAGTTACGACATTCAGAATTCCTGACATTATCTGTGGTAAAAACTAGTAACAAAAATTACGTAATTTAAAAATAATATTGTTATCTCAAACTTTATGTAATACTGTAACTTGCTTACATCTATCTCTGGAATTGGGTCAACATACTTAACGATCTTTCCATTGGATATAATTAGCAGTGGAGGAAAGTTTTTGTTACTTGTATGGTGTCAGATGATGAACAGTACTATCTTGATTTTGCAATATACTGGGTTTGCCAGTGTTATTTTTATGTTGTGAAGCACCAACTTTGCAGGAAAATAAATGGTTTGATAATAAAATATTTGACTTCATTAAAAAAAAAACAAAAACAACTAACATGGTACTGACATAAAAACATATAGATCACTGGAACAGAACAGAGAGCCTGCAAATAAACCCTTGCCTACATGGTCAATTAGTCTATGACAAAGGAGGCAATAATATACAATGGGGTAAAGACACTCTCTTCAATAAATGGTATTGGGAAAACTGAACAGATACATGGAAGAAAATGGAAATCAGACCATTTTCTAGCACCATATACAAGAATATACTCAAAATGGATTAGAGACCTAATAATATAAGGGTTTATAAAACTACAAGAAAACATAGGCAGTAAACTCTCTGACATTGCTCTTAGTAATATTTTTTTTAACTAAGACTCCCCAGCCAAGGAAAATAAAAGAAAAATAAAGAAATGGGACTAAATCAAACTAAAAAGTTTTTGTACAGCAAAATAAACCAACAAAAGGATAAGACAACCAGTTAAATGGAAGAAGATATTCACCAATAACATATCCAGTAAGAGGTTACTACCCAAAATACCGGGTGGGGCAAAAGTAAATTTACAGTTGTGAGTACACAAAACGCAGTTTACTCTTGTTATTTATTACTCGACTATTTTCCACACGAACAACTGTGAACTAACTTTCGCCCTACCCTATGGTAAGGAACTCATACTACTACTACTACTACTACTACTACTACTACTACTACTAATAAATGGACAGAGGACCTGACAGCTTTCCTCCAAAGAGGACATAAAGATGGCCAAGAGACTTATGAAAAGACACTCCAGGTCACTAATCATCAGAGAAACGCAAATTAAAACCACAATGAGGTACCAACTTACATCTGTCAGAATGGCTACCATCAATAACTCAACAAGTGTTGGTGAGGATGTAAAGGAAAGAGAACCCTCGTGCACTGTTGGTGGGATTGCAAACTGGAGCAGCCACTATGGAAAACAGTACAAGGATTTCTCAAAAGTTAAAAATAGAATTACCACATGACCTAGCAATCCCACTTCTGGGTATTTACCCAAAGAAATCCAAAACACTACTTCAAAAAGATTATATGCATGTCTATGTTCACTGCTGCATTATTTACAATAGCCAAGGTATGTGGATGCAATTTAAGTGTCTATCGATAGACGACTGGATAAAGATGTGGTACATGTATACAATGGAACACTGACTCAGCCATAGAAAACAATGAAGTCTTACCATTTGCGACAGCATGGATGGACCTACAGGGTATTGTGCTAAGTGAACTGAGTCATACAGAGAAAGACAAATATATTATTTCACTTATATGTGGAATCTAAGCAAAATGAAAACAAAACAAACGCATAGATACAGAAAACAAATTGACAGAAAGAGGCTGGTGGGATGGGATTAAGAAATACAAATAGCCAGTTATAAAAACAGCCATGGGGATATAAAATATAGTATAAGAAATATAGTCAATAATATTGTAACGATGTGGTGGCAGATGGGTACTAGCCTTATTGGGGGTATCATTTCATAAGGTATATAAATGTCTGATCTCTATGTTATACACCTGAAATTAATATTATGTCAAATGTAATTGAAAACTAATCTTCTAAAAATCCCAAAGATGACAGCAGCAATTTATAATTAAAACCAAGGTCTAGCAGTGATTGAAAATCAGTCAACCAATGACAAACCTGACGCGTAAGCACCTTCCTCAATTTCAGGAACTCTCCATAGCTGTGGGGGTAGCCAGGATTATTGAACTCTGTGATGTTGTCCAGCACTGTCTAGCACCCACGATCCCAAGAAGACACTAAATTAGTGTATAGTTAACTCTAATAATGTAAATTTCACTGAACACTAAATTTGAGAAATCTTTGATATCTGTGTTCTGCTTACATTTCTACTATTAGTCGTTAATAGAAATGAAAGTAAGCAAACTTCATATCACTTACCTGTGAGAACATTTTTGGATTGGTTTCACAGCCTATGAAAAAAACTAAGACAATACTCATTGAAGTATTGGAAACAGTAATAATATAAATGGAATCTCTGTACAAACATATTGTAACTTACAAAAAACAATATAGATTGATTTGTTTGAATCAAATAATTTTACATATAGAGGGGAATTTCTGTAACTCACTTTAAAGCATAGTCTATAATGGCAAAAATTCCTTCCATAATACGAATGCCAGCCTTATTTTGGGCTTTTTGTATGTTGGTTTTTCTTAACATATACATATTATCATTAGTAAATTCCTAATACAATCAGCATCACTGTCAAAGTGTGGCACCTGGTGGCCCACTAAGCTGCTGTTCCTGCCATCTTACTGCCACACCTGTTCTTTTAAAGAACATTTTCTTTGGGGACATGCCACTTATCAGGTCAGTACATTGCCATTCCAACTGTGAAAAGGGCTTAACCTGGTTGATCCATATATTGGGTTGGCCAAAAAGTCTGTTTAGTTTTTTCTGTAAAATAAAAGACACATTTTTCATTTTCACCAATTCATTGATTTGAATATTTTGAGTATGTTGGCTCTCTCCCATGCGGTACAACATTGACTGTTCTCAATTTATGTCTCGATTTGTTCGCTATCAACTTCAACTTGTCTACCTGACTGTAGAACATCATCCAGTGAGAAATCTCCAGCACAAAACTTTGCAAACCACTTGACATGCTGATTCAGTCACAGCACCTTCTCCATACACTGCACAAATCTTTTTTCAGTTGTGTTTTTGCCCTTCTTAAAATAATAAGGCATAATGTGCCAAAAACATTGCGTATTTTCTTCCATCTTCAATATTAAAACGACTTCACAGAAACTCACCAGTTTTGTTTTTTTTTTAAATGCACACTGATGACAGTTGTCACAATACAATCTAACAACATTGTCTTGAATGAAGTTAAAGACAGCCAAGCGCTACTAGAGCCATCTTATGGAAAAAACCAAACTATTTGGTCAGCCCAGTGTTTTATCCCCTCCCCTAAAAAACAGTCAAAACTGGGTACCAGTCATTTACAATGGAAAGATTCCTGACTAAATTTTGTTTCACCTGGGGTTAAAGGCATTAGAGAACATGGGCAAAGGATTCATACTCACGCGTATCTTGACACACGGCGGAGGACTCTGTGAACAAAAAGGGGCTACGCAGTAGATCCAACAAGTTTAGGGGCTCCTTGGCAGGCCTGACAAGCCCAGGGACCGAAAGTAACCACACAGGATGGTATGATCACAAATTCCTAACTGGGCAGGTCATGGCAGGCAGTCAGTCACATCCCAGGCTTACACCTTCCTTAGCAAAATGTCTATCTGTAACTTAAGTGAGCCCTGTCCACTGGTTTTATGCATCTAGAATAACATACCTTTGAAATGTCAGAGTAATTTTCTTTTCCTGACCCCTTGAAGGCATAACCACCCGCTCTGAAGAAACGTAACACTCCATGGTTACCTTGTTCCCCGCATACCATCTCTACATGCCGTAAATGTTAATTATTAACTATCTAGTACACACCAATGTAAAAAGGCAGTATCTCTCCATTTTCCTTTTTATCCAACCCTAGAATTTCCACATTTTGCTTTCTTCTGCCTCTTTAATCTACCAATAGATATAAGATAACCTTCCTTAATGTTTTCTCCTTTGACTCTAAATGTATAAAATAAGCTACAAAACTGTCATCCCCCAGAGCATTTTCTCAATCTGTTGAGATCTGGCTTTAGGGCATGTCCTCAAATCTTGGCTCAAATAAATGCAGTTTGGACATTCTTTCATTGACAATTTTAAAACAGCCTTCCTCCTATATGAAAGATAAAATTTTGCTAAATGTTTTATTTCTAACCTCTGAAGACCTTTTTTAGGACTCAAATTAGGACTTACTCTATTTAAAACCTCATTTAAGAATCAAATGGAATTCTGTTCCCATCCCCATCAAAGTAAGATCCATTAAATATCCAACAGCGAGTTTTAAAAAGTTACTTCCAAGAATCAAAACTTTCTAACCTTTAAGGTATCATTAACATACGTAAACTTTCAAAGTGACCTGTAAAAGCCCCCAGACTTTGTTAATACCCTCCTCCCTCCCACAACAGATTTCATACAAGTAAAACTTTTTAATGGCATCTTTCGTTCTCTTACTTTCAGGAATTTGGGTTCCTTTCTTTTAGAGGGGAAAGGTGGAAATCAGTGTCTGAAGATATTTATCACTCCCTTTCTTTCTGTATGTAGTGAAATACATGTGTTAAGGTTTTTAAAAAGTCTCCTATTATTTATGGACTAGTAGGTTGTCCCTATATATCAGTTTTACAGAAGACAGCACAAAGTTATGAAGGTAGACGCGAGCTTGTTTAAATTCTGCTGAATGACATGAGTGACTTTTTCATTAAAAACTCCTTGTTGTGGTAAAATATTCACAGTAAAAATCCATCAAAGCTAATTTTTATTAAAATCAAAGCACCAGTTGGCCCCCTAAAATTAAACAAACAAACAAACAAACACTGTTGTCTCAGATGTCCTTCACGATAAGCAAAACCTTCATGGAGACAGAAATCTGTGATCTGATTGGTTAGCATTATTCTCACTCAGGAACATGAGCCACCAGCATGTGAATTATGACTTAGTAAATTCACACCCAAAATGAAGGGGCAATATGTTTGTAAAAAGACATCAACTATTCATTTACATGAGGTTATAAAATACTTTTAAAAATATGTACATGATTATTTAAAAGGAGGTGCTCTATTTCAATAAGAAATTAGATAGTTGAACTCACGGTCATGTCCAGAATTTTAATGGCTAACCAAATCATTTGATTTCTCTCATTCAAAACACATACAGATAAACAGAAAATGAGTACATCTTCAGTTTAAACCTAAAAACTTTTTGTTTACATGAAGCAACTTATTTTTGGAATTCACATTATTTGTGAGTCGGCGCTCAGCAGGAGGAGGAGTTCCTCCTTTCAATGTCTAACTAGTCCCTCCGTGAAACCCAAATTTAAACATTTAGGCACTGCAATCATAGGACTTTGAAAGGCAAATTCATAAATGGAGCAATGATCTGTATACTCACCTTTCTGACTCTGGAGTGAAACTTTCTGAAAGCATTCGTAAGCTATGTTCCAATTACACTACTGTGTGCAGTAAAATGTGGCGCCTCTTCCTTAGGTTGGAAAAGAAAGTCAAACTACCAAGGCAAGAGGACATTTTCCTTTTAGCACTTTGCAACTTCCAACCCCTTCATTCAGAAAAGATAAGCAGAGCCTGTTAATTCAAAGGACAAAATGATTGAACTGACAGATGCTGATGTACAAATATATTTTGAATGTAATATGGTATATCTCAGTCCATTTATACTTTTGCCATAGCCATATAAGTCACTGATTGTGTACTTGGGTTTCCTTATTGTTGGAAAGAGCAGATGCTTGGCACCTGGGAAAGCTTTCAGTGGGTTGAAACTGAGTAAATTCTAGCTCCCACGTACTTTGCTCATTCATAAACCTTGACTAAAGGTATGATCGTGTGATGACATTCAGTACTGGGGGTCTTGCAGCTATGACACTGGGCTCTTGGTTCTAAATCCAGAGGGAAATCTGGAGTTCTGTTTGGAGATAAACACTGGAGTGTTAGGTCAAGGGTGCTTGAATTGCACTTAACTTTCGGGAGGATGCTCTCTAAATGAGCATGGGGTATATATAGTTAGGATCATCTTACAGCTGTCTGTCAGAATTTAAGAACTGCTTAGCTGGTATCTGCCTGAGCACATAGGTGTTAATAAGGTCACAGGACTATAATCTTAAAGTATGCTACTGAAGACTTTTGGAGAAGGAAAACACTTTTAAAGACTGTTTTAAAAGATTACTATTGCCCTGGCTGAGTAGCTCAGTTGGTTAGTGTGGTCCCCATATGCCAACGTTGTGGGTTCGATCCCTGGTCAGGGCACATACAAGAATCAACCAATGAATGCACAAATAAGTGGAACAACAAAGCGATATTTCTCTTTCTCTCTCCCTTCCTTTCTCTAAAATCAATTTTAAAAAAAGATTAATATGGAACTGAATATATGAGTGAAAGTTTTAGGGACATTAGTTAGAAATTCTGGCTCGAATGCTTTTAGAAAATTACATATTTTTTCTCTTTAGTGCTACTTCCCTTTGTGATCTTTCTCAAAATTTATCTGTGTTGCCCTGTTTTAACTCAGAAGACAAATATGGAAGAACAAACTGTCAGAACAGTATTCTAAGATACCAACGAACTTATTACTAAAAGCTCAACAGCTGGTGTGCTATAAATGCTGGAGCAAAATAAGACAATTAAATGGTAGATGCACTGTTATCAAAATTTGTTCAGTCTTTGGAGAATAGATATCAAATGCATATTCAAAACAATATCACCATCACAACAATTACCCTGAACACAAATTTGAAAAAGTGACTAAGACCTTTTTAACCATTAATGTATAATTTACATTATGGACAAGACCTAAATCTATATAGAAAGTGAGATGCTACTGCTAATAAGTTATTTTCTGTTTTATCTTTAGCGATATCTGAAAACCCAGTGAATCAGCCACAGAATATTTTCGAATTGTCCATTTTAAGAAGTAATGCCATGTGGATGAAAGCAAGTCCTCTTAAGTTTAATTCATGGAAGATGATACCACCCCAGGAGAACATTCTTTCAAGTCAGCCATATTTTTATTCTATCGGCCTAAACAGAAAAATTTCCTTAGCCAATCAGTGTTTTAGAAAGGTTTACTTTGGCAAACTAAAAAAATTCATGTGTAAACATTTTGTCGAATGTTAGATTAGCTAATGGCATAGCAATTTTCTTCTTCTATCTTAACCTAGTTTCCCTCTTTGACACTGAACAATAAAGAATAAATGAATGTCAGTTAAACTAGCTAGGTCTGGCCCATTAAGAATACGTTTGCCCTTAGAAGACATCTTTTGTATCTCTATCAGAATAAAAATGAAATTTAGAATTAAGTGAGATCAAAGAATCAATGTGAAGTCCTGATTCTTAAAAACAGGAAATAGATGCTTCAGAAAAAATAGAATTTTCACTATAATTCCCTCCAACTGCCTGCTCCCAAATTCCACAATACATTTTCATTCCAAATTATAAAGACAGATGAAAACCACAAGAGCTAGTCCCTTTCAGGGGAACCTATTACATTTAATGCCCAATAGGGTATATTAAAAAAAAAAAAATCCTCACGTCAAATACGGCGCACAGCTGTATTTCATATTTTGGGTGTTCCACTAAAGGCCATACTGCAAACAATGAGTCTTGTTATAAAAGGATCACCTGCACAGTTAAAACGAACAGCAAAACCACACAGACGTCCAGCAAAAACCAAATGTGTTCATTTACTTCCACAGTGGAAGAAATTCAATTAAGAAATGTATGAAAAATGGCCTTGAAAAATCTGCTATACCAAACACTTCTATAGGCAAGAAAAAAACAAAAATAAAAATCAAACTTTTGTTTTCCTGCTTTTTCTTTAATACAGTTGCCATCTTACATGAATACTATTAGGTGCCCTCTTGATAGTATCTAATCTACTTTTTTGTTGCACCAGTCGGCATCCTAGGATAGAACTCTTATTACCATCCATGTTCGTTAATTACAGCCGAACTGTTCTTAATTAAGAACTGTTCTTAAGGACAGTATACCTAACTCATGGCTGGGCCACAATTAATGGGTAGTGGTATTTTTCTAAAAATGGATTAATGCACACATCCAAACCACATTAAAATTTCAACTTAGAGTTCATACAAAATCTATTTCCTTTCTATAGTAGCTGTAGTTCCAGATTACAGTTTTGAAATCCAGAAATGGAAAAAATTTTTATTTTCTTGTAGATGCTTCTTTCCTCCTTTCTTTCGCCTTCCTCCCATTCTTTTTTTTTCTTCCTTTTGTAACAACAAGATTAAAAGAAGTGGGTTATTAAGAAAATTAAAGTCTAGTAAACATCAAAAACTTATAGATCAGAGTGGTCACAAACTCTTCTTTATAATGATGTTAAATTACTGACAAAATAATTTTTGAAAACAAATAGTCTAAAAACCAGCACACGCCAATGGTGCTGCTTATTTAAGCAACTGGCGTTCCTCTATGCTTTTGAGGCGTTTCTTCCGGGGCTGTACAAAGTCATCGTCTGAGTCATCACTAAATTTATTATCTTCTGATTCATTTCTGAATTCAAGTTTAGGAAACCTTTTTTCTGGATAAAGGTTCTTTAGAAGTTCTTCAAAATAGCTTTCAAGTTTTATACCGGCATTAGCTACTTCTGAATCAGGCTGTTGGATAAAAATAAAAATGTGAATTAAAAACAAACACCAACATTTCAGTCACTGAAAGTAGTACATTTCTCACATTTTTGTTCCCTTTTAACTTGAGATTAGGAGTACCAGTGGATTATTTTGGAAAAATGTTTATGCAATGTCACTGATTAAAGTAAATAACAGCCTAGGGCTAAATAAAATATAGAGAAGGTCAGATAAAAGGTAAATAAAAAGATTTGACTCATCTAGATTATTCTACAAGGGCGTAGACTGGCTTACCAAAGAGAGATCAAAAAGATGCCATATCATAGCATTACATAATAGGTATTTTAGAACAAAGGAAATGTGGAACTCTGGAATGAATAACTAATACCTGGAACAAACCATGACAAAAGGCTCTAAATCAGGCAGTTATTTAGATAAATTGACAGATGAGAAAATTTTAAAACTAGAACTATTTAGATCACATCCTTAATAGTTCAAGATCAACATTAAAAAGACTGAAGTATGGAAGTGCTATATTCCAAGAAATAAAGATGGGAATGAAAAAGAATTCTTCTTGGCTAGATATAAATATTTTCTAAATTGTTTTTAAGTTGTCAGCTATAATTTGCATTTCCACTCACCATATAATAAACCTTGGAATATAAATGTGGATAAAGTTATTCCCTGACAGATTTGTACTTTTGGAAGTTCACACTGGCATAAATAATCTCCTAGTTTGTTGATAAGGTGTTTGGTTTAATATTGCTTTCAACAGTGCTATTGGTCTCCCCTTCCCCCTCACCTCATTGAATTCAGCACAGTTTTGAAAGATCAATCTAAAATCAGCTACAAAGTCTTCAGGCTTTGTATACATGAAATTATCTTCTTGTAGTCTTTTCTTGATAGTCGACAAGTCCATTGGATTTTTAATTATTTTGTAATAATCAGGCACCTTTCAAAATAAATGAGATACTATAATGCAAATAACTAAATTCTACCGTGTCCTAAATAAATTCTACAAGTAGTAGCATAAAATTCAGATTGTACTGTTTTGTCATTGTTAAGGAAATTTATGCAGCAACTTTTACAAGTGCCTACAGCCTTGCAGACATTGAAAAAATGTTTTGTCACCTTTTTCAAAAATTTTCACCAATTATTTTTAATTAAAAAACATCACATTTTCCCTCCTAAACTTCCCTATTCTTCTTTATTATTAAACAAAAAGCAATTAGTAGAAAAAGTATTATTCCTAGTAGGATTTGACATGTTTTTGCTGCATGCAGTAGAGTAAATGGGGTTTGAATCTGGGTTTGAACCCCAGCTCTGCTACTCAGTAGCATGCTCCTGGGGAAGTTGCTTACCTCTCTGAACTTCATATGTCAATCAGGAACAATCCTACCAAACTCACAGTTTTTGTAAATACTAAATGAGATGATATATATTAAGAAAAAGGGGGCGATATTTTTTGCTGCTGCTGTTATTAATACCAAATGTAACTGTAAGCCAAGATCATAAAAAGCACCAAGTTCTAGGTTAAACTTTTAAGTGAGAAAGTTTTTACTGGTTACAACCCTCTTTTCTTTCACTTTTTTTGCCCTGCCTCTTTTGGGCACAAAAGTACCTTCCCCTGAAAGTATTTATTTCCTTTTCTGATCTCAACTTCTCAATACCTGGTCTCAAGAAAGAAGTTCATTGTTTATCAGCTGAATATATTTACTAAGCTCGCTTTGTTTTCTAGTCTGGCATTAACTTTTTACAATTTATCAAACTGTAGAATAATACATTTTTAAAGCAATTTCGGACATCAGAGAACAGAACATATTTTGAGTGGTACTTTTAGCACTCTTAAAATTAGGCATGAAAGTCTTATCAGACTTTCAATATGAACCTTTCTGAAGTCAGTGGTTAACATCCATGCGCACACACGCATACACCTTCCTCTGTTAAAAGTCGACTTAGTATGTGACATCTGGACATATAAATTAAAATATGTACAGGGGATTTAGGGGTTTTTTATTTCAAATGGAAAGTTTTCTCCCCAACAGTTTAGGAGATATGCTAAATCTCCAGAGAGAGAGAGAGAGACAACTGATACAAATCATTACAGTAAATAGTAGGTAAAATACATGAGATGAGAAGTAAGAATATATGAGAAACGAATAGAAGTTTTGGGCCAATTTGTTAACAGTAAAATGTATTTCAGATCAAAGCTTTCAGTATGTAATAAGCTTTAAGACTGGATTAGATGCAAGAAACTAACTACTGGAAAATGGTACAGAAACTAGATTCTCATAAATCAAGTTTCAGAAAAATCATTCCACCATGTAAGAATGCACAAAATGACATTAATACTTACAGTTACAGGAACTGGGTCTTGAAAAGCCAGGCTCATTTCATGGCAATAAAGAAATAAAAGTAGACGTTCACACTTCTAAGCAAAAAATAAAATAAAATGAAGTCGCAGATTATTTTTTTTTATAATGATGTCATATGTCTCAAAGTATGTGAATAAAAATTAAAACCAGATGAATACAAAAAAGTATTGATACTTGGAATTTTGAAATCCTTCCCAATCTTTTACTGAACTGTACTGTTTGACAGTTTGGGGTTTATGTGATATATGAGAGCAGTCCTTGTAATTAAAGGAACAAAAGCAGTATTACTAGAACCCATCTGAAGCTCTTTAAAAATTAATTCCCAGTTATCTCTCCAATTTGTGTACTGAATTACTAGTAGTCAATAAAGGAAGAGATCAAAACGTAAAGCCCTCTCCTGGTTTGTCCAGTCCTAAGGCCCCCCACCTCTCTGATGGCACTTTGCAACTTCTCTGCTTATGGGTTCACCCTAGTCAATACCCCATGGCTGGTAGTGCGTAGCTGGGTGCCCTCTTGCATGCAACATTCATACTCACTGTTCTGCTTAATAATTGAGCTAAGGAGCTTCTTTATGAATACAGAAATGTTGATTTAGTAGCTTTACATGTTAATTTACAATTAAATATTTTAGTTGGCTTTGAGGTATACACCTAGTACCACTGGGTAAAAGAATGGAATTATTTCCAAGAAAAATAAATAGGAAAACCCATCTCTCCACAAATTCTGAGGAAAAATCCTATCTGTAGTATAAATAAAACAAAACAGGAATTTACTAAAGTTAGACTAAACTTAAGAGTCCAGGTCACATAAAGGATACACATTCCACCTGTTCAAATACAGTATTTTTAAGCTTCTAGAAAATGTGTGTGTGTGTGTGTGTGTGTGTGCGCGCGCGCCCACATACTAGTACCGTGATTTTTTTTAAACTAAAAAAAGTTACAGTCTGCTTTTAAATATATTATTTAAGATTCCTATATTTTTGTGGAAATAAATACTACAGAAAAAAGAAGTTGACATAAAATTTGATTGCGTATGCACTCCTTTGATGATAAGCACACCTGCATTACAATAATACGTCTAACAAGAACAACAACAGCACCCCGTTTAACAGTCTAGGTTGGAAAGGCTAAAAAACTTACCCTTTTATCTATGGGTGCTAATTTCCCAACGCCTTCAGTTTTCTTTTTTTCTGAGTTGTGGCTGGGAGCATCACAATCATATTCCACTTCTGGTTTAGATAAGTCTCGACAGAAAGTGCAAATCCACTCTCCACTGTTGGGGGATGAAGTATTTGAGTGCTCAATGCATCGTTTCTTTCTATACCATACCCCTTTCCTACCTCCTCCATGCCATCTATGAGACTGTATTATTTATTTGGCTTGAATTTTAATCACTGAGGATTTACCATATAACTACTATGTATATGGCACCATGCTAAGAGAGCTGAATAGTAGAAATGCAATGCAGGAGCCTAAATGGTAATCTAGCCAACGAGGTAAGAAATACTTATACAAAATAAACAAATAAACAGACACATTAATCTACGGCTGCTGTGATGCATAACTGGTATTTTGCCCCAAATGACTGAAGAAAATGAAATGCTCTTGGTACTCTTCTTGCAACTTTATTTGAAATTAAGTTTTATATAGTATAGCATTTGAAGAACTGAGAGATTAACTCGATGGCCATCATCGTCTCAAAGGCACCGTGAGAATGTCAGACATTTGTAAATGTCAACGCCTGCCAATAAGATGCAACTGTGGCAGTTATGCACAAGGACCATTGACCTTTATGGCAAGCCCTTGTAATAATTTAAAGTTTATTACTTTTCTTTTCAAAACAGGCTAGGTTTTGGAGAAAAGCACAAGAAATTGAGGGCAGGGTATGGGAAGGAAACTCTTAAGTTTTCACTTAAAGGTTTTATGTTACAATAATTGTCAAAAGTTTATTGCTGTTATTATTGGTAGTGAAAGAATGTGAGAAAGGGAAGCAAGTACTGTCTTACCTTGGAAAATTTGCCAATGTGGGCACATGACAAGAAAGATGGAATACTTTGGGACACTTCTCACAGCATAGGAGTTCCCCTCCATTCTGACAAACGGCACACCAGTCCTCATTGGGGTCGTCCTCTTTCCTGGTCTCTCCAACATGAAGGGGGGACTTCTGGGAGGCATCCAGCCACTCAGACTTTCCATTGGAGGCATTTTCCTGGAGAAGGCCAGGTTGATCTCCGGTGCTGTCAGGGGCATCTGATCTTAGCACAGACTCCTCAGAAGCAGAGCTCTGATTACTATTTAACAGCAGGGAGGTAAGTATGCTTCTTGGATAGCTGGTCTGCAATGGAAGTAAAAGTATGTGTATTTCTTAAAAGTGGCATTCTTTGTTAGTACTACTGCAGCTTTCGACAAAAGACTGTTCTCTCATGAGCACCTGGTTACTTCAAAGGAGTCCGTGAATATGCATGAAAACAGAGCTGATTTACTGCTAACTGTATTAGAGTCTCTAATGGTACAGCAGGCATGGACCTCTACTGAAAAACATCATCGAAGCAGAATTATCAGTAGTAAGGGGGTGTGGATAATAAAGAAAAAGTCTTTGAATTTGATGATGGTTACAGAAATGGGAGAATAGGTGGGTAGTATAAAAGTAAACCATATGAACTGTAAGTACATTTTACTGGAAGTGTTAATTCAAATTATACCTAGACACAAAACAAGCCTAGTATAGATTTTTAAAAAATCATTAATAGAGCCATTAATAACTTTAAGATGAATCAAAATTTTATGTTGGAGCCTAGGATGCTGAAAATTTCAAAGAACTAGTCGTTCACAGAATCTCCAACAGTGTTATAAAATGCTTCTCAATGCTATCAAAACATTTTCTGCCCTTACATACATATTTGCATGGAGTCTTCCGTCTTCCTGCTATAGGGTATACCGGAGGAGCTGCTGTGTGGGGACTACCCTTTTCTTTGCCTCTCTTCTGTGTTAGATCCCATTTCTGGGCTCTTATGTCTTCCTCTTTCGTGGTCTACTCCATTTTTGATTAATCCTACTTTCAAATATCTTCCTGAGAATGAGTGCATGGAAATACCATTTGAGCCTAAGATTTTTCAAACTCTTCGTTTTCCATCCATCTTTATGTTTTAATTTATTGAGAGGCTTTCCTCAAATATTTCAACTTATAAATCAACTATTTCCCTGCGTTAAAAATATTTTTTTTAACCTCCTATGAGCTAGGTAAGTTACTCTCATCCTATCCCCTGAATAGGAACAGTATGGCAATCATTAATATAATTACATTTTGAGGCCTAGATTCTTCATCTGATTCTTGTTTCACTATAACAACAGGAAAATCATAATTTTCAGGTGGTCCACTGTTTTCTTGTTTTATTCGGATTGGCTCCAACATGACCACTGGGACTTTGTGTGTAGAATCAGCTCCTGCTGGTTTGCTGGAAGAGCCAGAGCTTTAAATATAAAAAAGAAAGAAGGAAAAAAAATCTAAGAATGCTACCTTAAGTATCTCAAAATACAGCATAACAGCTTTCAGAATAATGCCACATCTTCACAACAATGGGAACTATGTTACATCGGTAATAAATGATATATAACAAACACAACTGCTATACACAAAAGTTTTCTTACATATAAAAATATGTTCTATATATCAACCTATATAAATAGTTACACTATACATCTGAAGACACTTAAATTTAAATAATAAATACCTGAATTAAAAGGAAACTGACTTCAATAGTCTGAGGCCCCAAAACTGGGCAGCCATACTTAGTATCTTAGAACTGGCATCTTATTTTAGGCTTTCCCATTTCCCTCTCTAGTCAGTGACAAAGAGAACTCTAGGCTCACACTAACAATTTATTGTCAAGCAGTGTGAAGACAATTAGCTAGGGACATAATTTACTGATGTTCTGCTACTGAAAAAACGTAATGGGGCAAAAAAACTTTTACGGATAGCTACTATGTTCTCATGGGGTTGAATCAAAACTTTCTTCAGAAAATGCTGCTTCCATATGATGAGAAAATAAGAATTGGGTTCGCTAGGAGAAATTTGCAAGCATAATGAATACACAAGCAGAGCAGTAAATTAAAATAGAATTTCAACAAATGTAAATTTATTTTAAAGCAAAATCAACATTTGGTCATTAGAAAATTTGGAGAACACTGAAATTAGTATGAAATTATTGTTTCTTTTCCCTAAGTTTGCATTTGTGTGTCTTCCCATATAGTTCAGTGTGTTATACCCTACTTCATTTTTTCCTTGCTATATGATAAAAATAAAACATTTTATTTTCAACATATACGCAAAGATATCTGTATCTTTAAAGATACAATTATAATTAACCTAACTCATAAATTTATGAAATTAACATAATATATAATAATTATTAAATCATTTTAATTTAAAAGTCAGAAATAAAAACATTGCTCAAAATATACTGACTACCAAAGTATTGGGTACTGGGGAAAAGAAATTTAATTAGAGGTTTTCTATGTAGAGAGTAAGGTTAAATTGGCTTACCTCCCTCGGCTCCCAACACTGGAGGCACTAGGCGAACGTATTGGCGGGTGTACACTAGTCATAGTAACAGGTCCTAAAGAGAAGGAAAGCATACACATTCACAAAATGAATTAATAATTATGTCCTTAATTCATATTAAATGTGCTCACTTACTGCTACACTGGAACTAGAACACATAATGGAAGTATATAAAACAGTAAAGTAGTTGCTGAACCCCTGGCACAGTCTGAGGTCCCTGCAGACTAGCAGGGCTGTCCAAGCTCAACACAATTGACATTTTGGGCCAGATAATTCCTTGTTGTGGAGGTTCTTTGTGTGTTGTAGGACGTTTAGCATCATCTCTGGCCCCTACCGGTTATCAGATATCGCTAGCATCTCTCCAAACTTCTCACCCAGGAGTGTAACAATCAAAAATGTTTCCAAACACTGACGAACGTTCCCTGTGTGAGAGTAACCAGAATAGGGTCTCAGTGGGGACACTAGTGCCAGTGAAAGCTACAGGAGACAATAAAAAGTGGTAGGGGCTGATATAAAAGCATTCTAGGAAAGAAAGTCGCACTGAAACAAATATTCTACGAGGCAATGCATATAAGGTTCTTTGTGCAGTGCCTGGCAGAGTCAGTACTGAATAAGATTAGCGAAAGCTAATCTTTTGGCATACTGCCAAAATGGTTTCCAGAAGTGCTTTGTCAAGGTGTACTCCCACCAGCTACATATCAAGAGTATTTCGTGCATCACATTCTTATCAATAAGCATTTTCACTGTTCAAATCTTTGCTGATTCAATAGTTAAAAATTATATCTTGTTTTTGTTTTTTTGTTTTTTTGAAATGGCTACTAGTAGTATGACTAAACAGCTCCCACCCTCAGCCAACCACCCCCGTTTTACTGGCTATGGGTATTTTCTCTTTAGGGAATTATGTACTTATATCCTCAGTACTTTCCTAACTTATTTGAATGAACTTGTTATATAATTAAACATTCCTATTTTGTCAATAATTCCCTTCCCGTTTTTAAGTTTGTGTTTTAAATAACCATTTCATTTTAAATTGTGTAACCTGCCTTATGTTTATGTGACTAGTTAATGACTTAAGAAAGTCTCCTCTTTCCTTATTTTGGTCTAAGACACCTATTTTGACACAGTCTCCGAGAGTAATTATTAGACTGCTTCTCTCTTGAAGGAAAGGAGTAGGCGTGTTAAACATCCTTAAACACAATTAAATACCAAACAAACCACCAAGAGTGATTGGCCCTGATAAATTTTCACCCTAGGCAAATTACATCCTGTAAGACACCACATCACAGGCAACTCATCAAAAAGAGAAAAGTATAATACTAATTTCCTCCTGGGAGTATACAATGACTATAAATAATGCTGAAATTGAAAAGGTACAGAGGTTTAACCTTTGATTTCCACTTTGAAAGTACTGTATGTTAATTTTAAATAGTGCCAAATACTCAGACCCTTTACAATCATCAAACTAAAAAGAAGAGGGAGAATTTTTTTATTTTACAAGTTGAGAAAAAAACTGGAAAAACACAAAATCAAAAAAAGCCCACTTTACCTGCAAGGCCTGGAGATGGCACTGATGAATTTGGTGACTGGACGGTTCTGTTGGAGGGTGGTCTGGGCTGGCCATGATCTACACTATTATCTTTTCTCACAATATTGTCCAGCATAATAGTACTTGAACAGTCAATCTTATAAAAAAAAAGAAATTATTTCCTGGTATCCAGACTTTGCAAGTAGAAAGTTACTTTAAATTTATAAGAAAACTGCAGTAGTTTAATTATCAAATAATAAAACATGCAAATATCATATCTGAGAAGTTTTGATGCATATTTTCTCCATAAACAATCTTAAAAAAACTTTTCATTCTTTTTAATGTTCTGTGTTAGTAAGTATACTAGGACACACTATTTCAGAAATCATGAGCCAAGAGAAAGGAATATTGTGTGTCATTCACACCCTTAAAATGAAAGCAACAACATTTTTTAATACTTTCTTTAAAAGTAACAAAACGTAACCAATTAAAAAAAAACAAAACCTTGGTGAGAAAAGTAGCACAGTTTCACGGTTTTGCAAATCTCTTTAGCATCTTTCTTAATAACAGCCAACTGGATTCTTATATCTGGTTCTGAACTAATCTTTTTTTTTTTTAAGATTTTATTTATTTTTTAGAGAAAGATGAAGGGAGGGAGAAAGAGAGGGGGACAGAAACATTGATGTGTGATCGGCTGCCTCATGTACACACTCCCATCCGGGGACCTGGTTTGCAACCCAGGCATGGACCCTGTCTGGGAGCTGAACTGGAGACCTTTCAGTTCACAGGCTGGTGGCTCAATGCACTGAGCCACACCAGCCAGAGAACTAAATCTGTTTTGATGTGTGGTTTTGGTTGAAGAATATGAAGAAAATCTGGCCTTACACAGGCAGGACCTTGTGGAGCCTCTGAAAGATTGCAGAGACACCTGTGTCCTTGGCCCACGCCTAAGCACTGAGGTTTCAGCACGCACCAGATAAATGGAGTGAGTCCCTACGTAACACAGTTCAGAACACTGACATCCCCTGAGTGCATTACTACTGTTTGGTAGGTAAAACTGATCCCTCGTAGATTCTTGCTTTAACCTAACAGGTATACAAAGAACACTTGTTTCCTAATTGACTGCCAGGCTAAAATAATAAATTTTTATTGAATAAGACTTTAATGCTTTAAATACAAATATTTTTCATGCTGATAAAAACTGTTTATTTCCCAAGAATATCTTGGTGATTAAAATGCAGTTCAATTCTCTAACATGGTTGCGGTCTTTCTCAACCAGGATTCTACAAGAGAATTAAGTCCTACAGTCCTAGGGCACAGATTGTATATAACAAATTTACTTCTTGCCTCTGCATCTAGAATGGTGCTAGTTATGAACTATCCTTGGGAGGACTGAGAAAATAGCCACTCAAATCAGTTTCTTGTTCTGTGGTTCACATGAGGAATCTCGTTGGGAAAGGCTGGTGAACAAAGAGTCACCAGTATCTGAGGACTCTAGAGAAAAAGAGTAGGACAGTTTTAATTTCCGGGGTTATCTTTCAGTTGGGGAAGTAAGGAAGTACACATGGTCATTTATGTTTAATTGTTTAGCAATACCTTGGTCAACACTTTTCAGAGAGTATAAAAGAGTACTGAAATGATTAGATTTGATAGACTTTAATGTATTTACATTATAGAGTAATCCTAAAAGCTAAAATAAAATTAGAACAAAGTTTTCCTATGTATTACCTATGTGTGAGAAATATATGTACTCTATCCATTTAAAGTATAAACAATTATTTAAAAAATGAAATAACTCTGGTAAGGTTAATGATGCCACTATTAGGAAATATTCATTGATCTCAGTAACTTAAAAAACTAAATAATTAAAAATTTAAAATTCTTGCATAATCTTACAAGATATTTCTTAAAAGTTTATAATATTTGTGTGTGTGATTACCTAACCTTGAAGGATAATAAAAAAATAAAACAAGTATCAACTTATGTATGGAGATCTGTCCATAGGATGTTATATTTTCTGCCTTCAGATTTTAAAAAAAGTCATACTAACAAAGAGTTTAGAGAGTAAATATATTTAATTTAAATATAAATCAGAGGTAGTTTTGCACTGGCATGATGTAACAGAAAATGTTTTCATTTCTGTTATTAAACTTGTCTCTGTCTCTTCAGATGTCTCCACTTCTAGCCTCCCTCTCTAATCTTGTTCTTGTATCACATTCCATCACTTCAACTCTCCGGCACCTCTTTCCCATGTCCTGGCTCCCCTGCTTGCCCGGCTTAAGATTCCACAATCCATCACCATATTCATCCATTTACAAACACCGTAACCTTCAGTGCCCTGAAGGCATTCTGTAGTATGGTGAACTGTTTATAATCTTTTTATTTTTCCTGCTGTTATAATATTTCTAAAGGATATAAATAACAAACACACACAACTGATAATCCAACAAACTCATGCCTTTTACCAAACTGAAGTTCACATACAATTTTCGAAATAGATTTTTATTATAGATTTTGCGTATACTTACATCTGGAAGAGAAGGAAGATTATAAGAACCTCCCACTGGTGAGCTCAAATCAATCATAGGTGAACCAAAAGCCTTTCCATCATATCCTGCTGCACTAGTAATGGTGGGACTGGAAGGAGTTGAGGACGTGCTATTGGCAGTTGAGGGGGGAGCCTGCCCACTGCTGATCTGCCACTACAGTAGAAAGAAGAGGAAAGGCTGTCTATCAGTAGTCCTATAACATAAAAGCTCTGCCTAATCCCTGTTCCAGACAGAAAACAAAGTAGAAGACACATTCTGCTATTTGAATTCAATTGTAATTTCAATGGATAGGGGAGAGGACACAGGTATACATATCTGTCCTTAATCATGTCCAAAAATATAAAGCACTGATTTTTACCTGAAGACAACAGTTAACATATGAGGTCTGTCTGGAGAAGGTCCAAACCATTGTTACTATAACGAGAATGGTTTTCGCAACATCGATGTAACCTGGCAGCCAAGGAGAGTGGACTGGAGTGTGCATGTGTGAACAATTATGATTTCACTGTACAAGTCAGTGGGGGCGGTAGACCCTGTTGAGTGAGCATGTGTAGCATGTGGCCGTCACATTCAAAATGACTGAGTAGAGCAACAAATCTGCATCAAATTTTGCGTTAAGCTTGAGCATTCCTCCACGGAAACTATTCAGACGATTCAGAAGGCTGCAGCTATTGGTGGTTGGCAGCTTCATCACAACAATGATCCCACTCATGCATCACAACTCATGCAGAGTTTTTTGAGGAGACATAAAATCACTCAGGTGTCTCAACCCCCTAATAGCCCAGATTTGGTACCCTGTGAGTTCTGGCTTCTCTCAAAACTAAAATCATCTTTGAAAGGGAAGAGATTTCAGATCATCAGTGAGATTCAGGAAAATGCCACAGGCCAGCTGATGGTGACTGGGAGAACTGTGTAAAGTTCCAAGGTGACTACTTTGAAGGGGACTGAGGTGTCATTGTCCTATGTACAATGTTTCTTGTATCTTCTTCAATAAATGCCTCTATTTTTCAAATCACGTGGCTGCATACTTTCTGAACAGACTTCATACATCAGAAAATAACAGTACCTTGGAAAACTTATATATACTAGATAAGAAATATAAACATATGCATAGCAATCTCAAGGTAAAGATGGAGGGCTGAAAACATACATTTTTTTCCTTCTATCTCTACCTGATAAAATAATACAGTTAAAAGGAATTCTAAAAAGGCACTGACTCATAAAGACAGAAAATAGGAGAAGATAGAAAACACATTTTAGAAGCTAGAGACCAGATGGACAAAGAGCAAATTACTTAATTTGATAAAGCTGAAACCTAAGCTGGCAGTGAGGAAAACAGAGAAACAGAACCCCTAAGAGCTAGGGAATTAGAAGCATGAGAGGTGAAGCTAGGGCTAAAACCAGAATGATACATTAAGAGTCTGTTTAGGAAGTATTCACTCACATGTTCCTTTCCTATTCTACCTGTAGCTACCCCAAGATAATAAGGACTTCCTCCACCTACACAGAAAAAGACTGGAAGTCTATTCTCCAAAATAGGTACAAGAGTGTCTTTAGACTAAAGGGTACCAGTATCAGTTGAAGGGAGAAGTAATGCTCGGAAAATGAAGACTCAGAAACCACAGGGCACTGATGGCTGAGCTTCCCACTCACTCTGCTGATGACTCTCTGCCTATCTTCTTCCCCCAGATGGCTGCAACTAGGAGCCGGGCCCTACATTTTAGGCAGAAGACGGACAGACCCTTAGGGAATCAGACCAGCATTAAGAGGTAAGATCGAAAGGTCGTGTGACTAGGACCTCTCCCAACAGACACTGATGACAGCCTTACTACTAGAGCGACACCTCGGTCTTCAAACATTAGCCTCAGGCCCAAGCTCTCAGACTTTTTCACTCATTTTTTGTATATGAACAGGTAATTAAGCATCTACAAACATCTGAGGAAATTTTGCCACTTATGTTAGAGGCTGAGATAAATATATGAACTAAGCTAACACTAGGAATGCTTCCATATGCAGGGATGAACCATGCTGCTGTCTACGATCTACATCAAAACCTATCAAAAAATAAGAAGGCTTGATTGATGGATGGCTAAAGGGGTATATACATAGTAACTGAGAAACCATATAAAGCAATCTGTCCCCTATACAGTTCTTTCAAATTGTTGTGTCAGAAAATTTTCATAATAAAATACTGGAGAAAAGAAAAGCAACTAAGAGTAATTTCAAGACTGTACAGGGGAAAAAATTCCCAAACACAATACCATTCATATATGGATTATATTATATGGTGTGATAGTGTCTGAAAAATTCTGATTTATATGCTCCACTAAAAACACTATGTAAAAAAAAATATGAATGTCGTTTTTGTTAATGTGAATGTCCTATCCATATCCCTGCCCAATGCCCTTCCTTTGGACCCATTTCCTCCTTTGTTCCCTAGAACAATCACAGTTATGGCTGATGTATATCCTTCCAGGTTTTTTCTATGTATATGAGATTAAAACAAACAAATGAACAAACATGAAAATGAGATAATACCTCACAAAAATTTGTTAACAGGTTTTTTCCCATATAATATACTTAGGAGATCACACATACATTACTGCATTTTCTTAATAACTAAAAAGTACTCCTACTGTACAAGTATACTATAATTAGTTAAAATAATCTACCAATTAAAACCAATTCTCCATTATATTTTCTCCAAGTTTGTTCATTTATTCATTTTAGATTTTTGACAGAGGAAACATTCTTAGAGTGTGTGTCTACCCATTACAAATAATAAATGGGGAAGAGAAAAAGTAAAATTTGAGTACACAGAGTGTGCTAGGTGTTTTAATATACATTAGCATTAAGTGTCAGCACAGCTTTACGAAGCACTTATTTTATAGTTGGGGCAACGGATACTTAAACTTGCAAAGGCCAAAAAATTATGAGGAAAATAAATAATGATGAAATAGAGAGAGGTATGAATTTTACACACATACAAGTGTGTAAACTTTTAAAATAAAAATTTCAAATCATTTGGCTGAAATGAATGTCACAGAATTATGGAAAAAGCATCATAGTCTTTATTTCAGTTGTGGCAAAATAAACTGAAATCAATCTACAAGTCTTAAGCTGGAAGGACTGTTGACATAGTGCTTGGAGAAGACAAGGCACTGAGAAAACAGTTTTTCAAAAATAATGTAATACCCAGAATATATTTTTACCTGAAGACATTCAGGATATAAATATTAAACCTTATCGGATTTAAAATGTAACCTTAAATAATAAACTTTATCAGATATGTATGCACTCCATATTAAAACCATCATACTAAGTTTGTTTCCAAGAAGTCTCCTTGAAACATTTAAAGATTAACTTATTGTTCTCTTTGGCAGAAAGTAACCTGTATTTATTAGAATATTTCTGTCTTAGGACATTTAATGTATTCTCCTAAAAGCTATATACATCACTATTGCAAAAACTAATCCTATGAGTGATTATTCTGGGCCTTCACTCATATAAAGTGGCTTGATTTCTTTTGTTAATTACAAAACATCAAGACCCTTTCTCTTAGCTATGTCTCTATAGGTCAATCTGTAATAAATTTTGTAATTCACATTTATTTAAAAAAAAAAAAGCTTGCGAGACTTCAGGTCAAGATGGAGGTGTAGGTAAATACGCTTCACCTCCTTGAGCAACCACAGAAAAAATTACAACTAAACCCCTCAAAACAAATAACACCCAGGACTGTCAGAAAACCGAGCTGTGTGGAAGTCTGATAATCAAGGATTTAAAGAAGCCGCATTCATCCAGATGGGAAGGAGGGGCCAAGACACTGTGTGGTGTAGAGAGGCAGTGGCAAAGGAATGGGTAGTCCCACATTCACATGTGGTGGATAAAAACTGGGAGGCATACCTTGGGAGTGAGTGATCCCAGCCCCGGGCCAGATGGCATAGCCCAGGGTTCCAGCACCAGAAAGTTAATTCCCAAAATTTCTGGCTGTAAAAACCAATGGGAATTGGGGGAGTGGAAGAAACTGTTGGATTTTCAGAAGGCTCCAATTAAAAGGACTGCATGGCCTTAGAATGTACACAGACCCAGACCCTCTGGAATTTGGCAACAGGGCAACAACAGGAGGGCACCAGTCACATAGGGGGAGTAAGTGAAGTGACTGGAAGTAGGGCGAATGCTGGGCAAACTTCCAGAAGCTAGGCAGCAGCATTGTCGCCCCTGCGAGCCTTCCCCCCACACAGAGCCACAGTGCAGTGAAACGGGTTGTCCTGTCCTGGCAATCACCTAAGACTTTGCCCCACACAATTTACAGGTGCCTTTTCTACAACTGGCTACACTACTAAAAGAGGGAGTCAAAGCAGCTCTACCTAATACACAGAAACAAACACAGGGAGGCTGCCAAATTGAAGAGACAAAGAAATATGGATCAAATTAAAGAACAGGACAAAACACCAGAAAAAGAAATAAACAAAACAAAGATAGCTAACCTATCAGATGTAGAGTTCAAAACACTGGTGATCAGGATGCTCAAAGAACTGAGTATAATGACAACAGAAAAAAGACCCAGGAAGAAAAGAAGTTTACACAAGTGAAATAAAGAAAAATCTGCAGGGCACCAACAGTGGAAAGGATGAGGCTGGGATTCAAATCAACAAATTAGAACATATGGAAGAAATATGCAGTTAACCAGAACAGCAAGAAGAAAAAAGAATTTAAAAAAACAAGGACAGTATAAGGAGGAGCCTCTGGCATATCTCTAAATGTACCAACATCCGAATCATAGGGATGCAGAAGGAGAAGAGGAAGAGCAAGAAACTGAAAACTTATTTGAAAAAATAATGAAAAAAAAAATTCCCTAATTTGGTGAAGGAAATAGACATGCAAGTCCAGGAAGCACAGAGAGTCCCAAACAAGTTGGACCCAAAGAGGATCACACCAAGACGCATCATAATTAAAATGCCAAAGGTTAAAGATAAAGAGAGGATCTTAACTGCAGCAAGAGAAAAGCAGAGAGTTACCTATAAAAGAGTTCCCATAAGACTTTCAGCTGATTTCTCAAAAGAAACTTTGCAGGCTAGAAGGGACTGGCAAGAAATATTCAAAGTGATGAAAAACAAGGACCTACAACCTAGACTATTCTATCCAGCAAAGCTATTGTTCAGAATTGAAGGGCAGATAAAATGCTTCCCAGACAAGGTAAAGCTAAAGGAGCTCATCATCACCAAGCCATTATTACATGAAATGTTAAAGGGACTTACTTAAGAAAAAGAAGATCAAAACTAGGAACATTAAAATGGAAACAAATTCACAACTATCAACAACTGAATCTAAAAAAACAAAGCAAACAACCAGAACAGAAAGAGAATCACAGGTATCAGCTGTGGAGGGGAAAGGGGAGAAGGAGGGGGAAAAGGTTCAGGGACTAAGAAGCATAACTGGTAGGTACAATATAGACAGGGGTATGTTAAGAATAGGATAGGAAATGGAGAAGCCAAAGAACTTATATGCATGTCCCACCGATATAAACTAAGGGGGGGGGGGTTGCTGGAGGGAATGGAGGTACCAGGTGGAGGGGGGCAAAAAAGCTGGGACAACTCTAATAGCATAATCAATAAAATATATTTGAAAAAAATACACTTGAAAATAGGTAAAATTTTTTTTTAAAGTTTGCTTTTGCTCTTTGTAACTGTTCTTTATCTACACATTCAATGTAATTTAAGGCAGAAGCAGAATAAGCAACAGGTAAATAAGAACATATATACCTGTTTTATGGCTTGTTGAGCCAAGAAAGCCATCTGTAGGGGGTTGGGCTTTATAGCTTGTCGTGGCATATTCTGGGTTGGTGGATATCTCAGCTGTTGAGGATGAGGAGGAAGAACTGGTCCATTGGGTTTGGGGTTGTGATTTTGAAAATTTATCAAACGTGGAGGGGGTTGCTGAAAAAAAATTAATTAAACCAATTCAGTGACAATCATCTCCTGAAAGACAAATTATAGAAAACTCTTATTTTTTAACTTTTACAAAATGACAGCAACTCTGCCACGGATGAATCATTTATTAACACCATGACAAATGTAAGTGGAAGGAGGCAGCCTTCCAGAATGTGTAAAAGCAATTCAAAGAAAAGGAGTTTTATTAAAAGCCTTGGTAGAGGGGGTTCCAATCGTTAAGGAGGCCACATGAAGATTGTGCCTAGGCCATGTGAGGAAGCCCAGGGAACTTGTCTTGTCCTTGATGATTATCTTTTGCAAAGAACTGCCTTCTTCAAACATCCTAAATAATGTGGTGGTAAAATAATAATTGATAACGTTTGGTTGGCAGTTATTACATGCCAGGTAGGGCTGTAAGTTCTTTACATGTGTTAATTCATTTAATCTGCACAACAATCCTGGAGGTATGGAGAATTTAAGTAACTTGTCAAAGGTTAACAAGGACAGTAAGGGATAGAGCTGGGACCTGAACTCTGGCTCCAAGGGCTGCACTCTTAACCAATAAATCATTAATAATAAAAACAGTTGACATTAAATAACATTTAAAAATAAATGAGTTTTAGCTCCCACTGAGATCAAACTTTTTGCCAGCCATTGTGATTAGCATTTTACATGTGTTATCTCATTATTGCCCTCTCTCATTTTACAAATTAGGACACTAAACGTTAGAAAGCTTAGACAACTAGAAAAAAGCCACGCAGATAGTAAAAGGTAGCACTAAGGCTTTTCTCCAAATCTAGTTGGCCATACCATTACCCAAATATGTTCTGATGTTTAGCTGGGGTTAAGATACTAATTACAGCTTAGAGGATGAGTTTCCCTAAAAGAAAATAGATTTGAAAGGAAACCCTTCAAGGACAGCTTTGGTTGGTTACAGGACAGGGAAAGGGCTGGGAAGGCGAGCTTACTTTGCTCATAAATGCTAGCCCTGTAAATTGAGACCAGTGTTCTAGAAAAAGGTAACCTTATATGCAAGTCTCATCTTGACTATCCAATTCTCTTTATGTTTGGCAACTTACTTTCGGGCTATCCTGTTTATTTTTATGATCAGCACTTCTCAGAGAGGGAACTATTAACTCCCATATTCACAAGGGGACAATAAATGTGGAATTTATCAAGTTGAAGTAGCAATGCCTTAAACTCTGGCACTGTGAAGGCAGATAGCTATAAAGTGCATAGCTCTGTCTTCTTTTTCCTTACCCATTTTTGGAATTTACTTTCCTTTATTGGGTAACATTGCTTCTTTCTCCCCTCTCTTACAAATTAGTTTGCACTGGGTTCACCATCAGTAACTTTCAAGAGTAGCCAGTAATTATAGAACCAATGAAAAATATATTTAAATATTGTTTCAAGACCAAGGAAAATTTTGTGGGTGAAGAATACAAAAAATATTAGAGAAGATATTGAAGCTTTACAGGAGTAAAATGCCTGAATCAGTAACAACTGTTTTTGATTCTTCTACTAAAGTTTCATGATTTGAAGGGTTTTATATCATAAAAACACAAACAGAAAATAGTTGGGGAATTACTTCTATGAAAAACTTCTCCCATGAAAAACTCCCATGAATTACTCCCATGAAAAACTTCTAAATTTATCTATATTTTTTTAAAAAGTGGAAAAGCACCCAAGGTAATCATTAAGGGAGAATACAGGCAGTTGTAGAAGCTTCTGCTACCTGCTATCGCACCCTCACCCAAGCGCATGCTGCTTCAGTCCAGAGGAGATGCCTGATGCTGCAGCAGTGCGCTCTGGGAGAGCGTGGCAGTGGATGCTGGCCCTGCCGGGTCTGCTGAGATGTGAGGCGGTTTTTTTGCCTCTCTTAAACTGTTATAGTTGATTGAGTTAGTTTCTAACAACACTGTGACAGAGGAAGCAACTTGAAAGAATACGATTAGGAGCTAGTTATGGGCATAAAAAAAAATTAAAATCAGTGTTATTTTAATTAAATGGAGTTGATTAATTTGCAAGATACAGAAGGGAAAAAAGGGAGGAATAGTGACTGACATATCATCATTATACTTATTTGCATTCTAAGTACCTTCATTATCACAGGTTTTGATTTTATTCTAGGTCAGTAGCTCCCAACTGTGTAAAACCATGAAGGATAGGAGATGTTCTTCTAATATCCATTCACTGTTTAGGGAAATTAATGTGTGTGTGTCTGTGTGTCTCCATGTGTGTGTGTATGAAAATATTTCCACAGCGGTAAATCTGGTTCAGGATTGTGAAACATTGCTGTGAATTATGTATAAATAAATAATGTGACAATGCTAACAAATTTAGATCTGTCCATTGGGGTATGAAAGAGAGCACTGTATACTGCTAAGTAAACAGAGGTGCACAATGTCTATCAAGTTTGTACCACTCAGTCACGTAACTCTTCATTGAACTTCGGTATCACCCAGCTCTTTAGCCATGCAGAGTACATGGTTAATCTTCAGAGGATGAAGCAATAGGGAACTATCATTATGTAAGTGATTTTTAGAAGCAATACTCTAAATTTCCCTGAACTCCATGGACAGCTGTAGAATACAATCTGAACATACCTACAAACCTAGCGCACACATAAACACTTGCTTATAGACAGTCGATCTTCCTGTACATGAAGGCAAATAAACTGGTAGAAAACTAACAATGCAGGTAAGCAGGACAGAATAAAAATGTATAGAAGAGTGTATTATTGATAAGTGGAAAATGTATGAGTGAGTATTTGGAAGAGAACCTAAAAATGAAAGAGGAGAGTGTGAAAGAGGTTCAGTCACTTAGTGTCAAGAGAAAAAGAACAGTGTATGGGGTAATGACCAAAGATACAAAAATTACTTTGTTTCTAAGTGAGAAAAATAGCTTGTATAAAAGAGACTGTACATTATATAGATTACATGTCAGTAAATCTTAGAGATGAAAAATAAGATCAGAAGCCAATTTCTGAGATGCACAAGCTAAAGGCCCAGAGGTCACTTCTGTTTTGTCACTGCTTATATAAATAACTATTTATGGGAACGTGGCCAAGTCACATTGTAGCTATTAACTGCCTTAGTTCCTCACTTCTTACTGAAAAGGCAATTTATCCTTTTACAGGTTAATAAACTATTAAATAAAAATAACTTTACCACCTCTCAGACACTTAAAATATTAATCATGCAAATGCTCAGCACTAGGCACTCAGCAAGTAATTATTTTCTCTCTCTTCTCCTCTTCACATTTATCTTCAGAATTTTTTTTTTGGTACTCTTTGCAGCCTATCTGCAATATATCACTGTAGTGTGCAGAGGTAATAACAAAACTATTCCTCAGTTTTCTTAACAAAATTTCAGCTTTGCGAGTTTTACTCCTAGTGTCTAAAGTACACAATTCTTTTCCCCTGGAACACTCACCAAAGACCTCTTAAATTGCCTGTTATTTACTTCCTGTTAAAACCTGGGTTAAAACAAAGTTTGTGGGGACTAATCAACTGGTTATACTAATATTCCCCTGGATGTGACATGCCTTCTTTAGTCAAATTACTAGAAAGCCATAACTTCCAATACATCACCTCGGGCCGTCAAAGAAGCAATTTAACAAAATCAGGATCAACATATGCCTACAACTTTTATCCAGCGTTAAAGTAAGAGTTTTATGAAGGCAATTTGTATATTTTAAAAAATTGCTTCAAAAATACTATTAGGCCATTTAATTATTTTTTCATAAAGACCCACATTATACTTTCCTCTCTGTGCTAGTAAAATGTTTCTCTTCTAATTAACTGGCATGCTTCCTTTTTATCAAATAAAATAGATATTATTTGTATTTCTTTTTGCTTAGGCTGACGAAAAGTTTTGAGCTAAGTCTTGTTCTCAAGCATAATGAGAATTCTTCGCCTAGTTCTATACACCCTTATTAAACTCCATTCCATTTCATTTGTGTCATTTACTGTAAGTCAATTCAAATCCTTCTCAGAATAAGAAGAATATAAATTCGTAAGTAAATGTCACTAAAAATAACAGACAATTTGTATGAATTAGACGTTATACTCCTTACTAAACCTTTATTAAATCTAAGTAGGCCCACATCTAAACTGAGCAGGATGGTTAAAATTTTTAATCTTAAAAATTGGATTAAAAGTAAATAGTATTTCATAATTAGTGAAAACAAGGATGGTTCACAGAATGCTTGCTGAGAAATAAAGTTTGAAAAAGGTGTATTTCTAATGAATCACATCTCTGCCCTTTTCTGTTCCATTTTGCCCTAGTTTCTAAGATACAGTGTGGTTTTCTAAACAGTGCATCCTCACATTGTCTGTATTATTAAGAGAATGAAGAGTAGATGCAAATAGATATGCCAGCTAAATAAACCATCAATTCTTTTTTTGAGAAGGGCTAACAGTCTGGAAGTTAAATCAGGGATCCTCAACGCAATACATTTTCATAAAGTCATATATTTAAATCACAGATGATGGACATCTCAGTTCTTTTAAGAGCTGCTGAATACAATTGTACTATAATTATCTAAGTCAGGACAGGCCTGCTTCCAAATTTACCTGATGAGAGATGGAAGGCTGCTGGATGGGCCCCTGCATTCTAGGGTTCGGTAAACCCACAGGTGCTGGCCTCCGTTGCACCTGTTGCCTCTGAGCCATTACCTGTTGCTGCATATGCTGGAGTCGCAACTGAGCTAGGCTGATCTGTGTCGGAAACTTGGATAACTGGTTTGACGATAAACCACCTGGTGGCTGTGAGTTCTGTTCCACGACAGGATTCTGCTTAGGCATTTGTGGCTGACTCTCTTTATCTTCGATTACTAAAGAACCTAATAAAAGAGAAAAGGTTAAGTTCTAAAGTTTTTCTGATAGTGAAATACCACCTTTTTTAAGGCTATATTCTTGCTGAACTTCCAAATTGCCAAGGATCTCTGTGATCTCAAGAAACCTTTACACTCTTAAAAACAGAATGCCCCAAAGAGCTTTTTGTTCATAGAGGTTCCCTCAAAATTTACCATATTAGAAACTAAAAATGAGAATTAAAATTTTTTTTACTAATTCATTTAAAAGTAAAAAAGCCTATAACAGCATACTTTAATTAAAAATAACTTCTCACAAAAACTTAGTGAAGAGTGACATTGTTTTATATTTTTGAAAATCTCTTTAAATGTCTGGCTTAATATTAATAGCTGAACTCTCATGTCTATTTCTGCATAATCTGTCATAATATTTAGGTTGAAAAAGATAAAGAAAATTCAGCCACACACAGATATGTACTTGGAAAAGGGAGGCCTCTTTGGTTCCCTGAAGGAGCCTCAGACTGTATTTTTAGAACTACTGCAGTATATCAAAACAAAACAAGCAAATCTGACACTGTTCTAAAAACAATCCCACAAAGTATTTCTGATTCTTTAGTGTTAATATGGGGTTTAAAGGTACCTCTAACAGGTCTGATCCAAGCGTAAGGCAAAGCTTAATTTTTTCAACAGTAGAGATTCAATTAAATGTTTTAAATTTTCAAAGTATATGCATTCTAGAAAATACGGTTATTATTCATTACATGCCTGGGTGTTAGGCACTGTGACAGTAGGTCTATGTATATTCCTGTTAAATTCCTTTTTCCTGACATGCGATCTAAGGCTCAGGGAGACTGAACAACTTGCCCAAATCACCAAAACATTAACTGAATATTCACGTCAATATTTTCCCCTCGCACTATGAAACGTGTTTCTCAGAAGTCACAGATAAATAAGTTTGGGGAACTTGTCTCCTTGGGAGACTTAAAATGTAAATCTCATTGTAAATGACAATCTACAGAGCTATAAGCAAAAGGTCTGAGAAGTCCTACAGTAAATGTTATCATTTAATTTTATTATATAGTTTCACAAACTCTTCACAAACAGGAGATGCTGTTTTTATTGTTTTTGCTGATGCTGACTTACCTAAAATCATATCCACTTATGTATCTACAGTTATACATATATTCCTTTTAAAAAATGTTTTAAAGTATATTTTGATTAAGCTATTACAGTTGTCCCAATTTTTTTCTCCCCTCTGCCTGCACTCCCCCACCTTCCAGCATTCCCCCCACCTTAGTTCATGTCTATGGGTTGCACATATAAGTTCTTTGGCTTCTCTATTTCCTATGCTATTCTTAACCTCGCCCTGTCTATTTTATGCCTACCAATTATGTTTCTTGTTCCCTGTACTCCCCCCAACACTCCCCCTCCCCACTGATAACCCTCCATGTGATCTCCATTTCTGTGATTCTATTCCTCTTCCAGTTGTTTGCTTAGTTTTTGTTTTTGTTTTTTAGGTTCAGGTGTTGATAGTTATGAGTTTGTTGTCATTTTATTGTTCATAGTTCTTGATCTTCTATTTCTTAGATAAGTCCCTTTAACATTTCATATAACAAGAGCTTAGTGATGATGAACTCCTTTAACTTTACTGTATCTGGGGAGCACTTTATCTGCCCTTCCATTCTAAATGATAGCTTTGCTGGATAGAGTAATCTTGGATGTAGGTCCTTGCCTTTCATGACTTCAAATACTTCTTTCTAGCCCATTCTTGCCCACAAGGTTTCTTTTGAGAAATCAGCTGACAGTCTTATGGGAACTCCTTTGTAGGTAATGCTCTCCTTTCCTCTTGCCGCTTTTAAGATTCTTTCCTTATCTTTAACCTTTGGTAACTTAATTATGATGTGCCTTGGTGTGCTCCTCCTTGAGTCCAATTTCTTTGGGACTCTGAGCTTCCTGGACCTCCTGGAAGTCTGTTTCCTTCACCAGATTGGGGAAGTTCTGCTTCATTATTTTTTCAAATAAGTTTTCAATGCCTTGTCCTTCCTCTTCTCCTTCTGGGACCCCTATGATTGGGATGTTGGAGCGTTTGAAGTTGTCCCAGAGGTTCCTTAGCCTCAACTCACTTTTTTGAATTCTTGTTTCTTCCTTTTGTTCTGGTTGAATGTTTATTTCTTCCTTCTGTTTCAAACTGTTGATTTGCATCTTGGTTTCCTTCCCTTCACTGTTGGTTCCCTGTATATTTTGCTTTATTTCATTTTGTGTAGCCTTCATCTCTTCTTTCATTTTGTGACCAAGCTCAATCAATTCTGTGAGCATCCTGATTACCAGTGTTTTGAACTCTGCATCTGATAGGTTGGCTATCTCCTCTTCTTCTGGAGTTTTGATCTGTTTTTTCATTTGGGTCATATTTCTTTGTCTCAGTGTTCCTGTTAAGTTGTAAGGGAGTGGAGCTTTACATATTCTCTAGGGCGGGGTATCCTTCTTTGCTGCATCTTGGTGTTGTCTGTGGGGGAGGGGCCAGAGAGGAAACAATGACACTAGCTTGCTCTGCTCTAGCCCCTCTTTCCAGTGAACTCTCCTATGAGACTGAGCGTTTCTCCTGCCTTCTCAATCCCCGCAGTATTTTACAGCTAGAGGTTTTGTGTCTTTAGTTTCCTGGTCAGCCATTCCCCTCCTCACCCACGCAGTCCAACACCCTGCTGTGGTTCCTCTCCGCAGGAACTGCCCCTCCTACCAGTCTGGATGAATGTTTCTTTAACCCCTTGGTTGTTGGAGTGCTGTGCAGTTTGCTATTCTGGCAGTTCTGGTGGTTTACTGTTTTTAAATTGTTGTTATCCTTCTTTTGGTGTGTGAGGAAGTGGATCATTTCTACCTATGCCTCCATCTTGGCCGGAACTCCAGCTTTCCTAATTTTGCAATCACATGGTTCCATCCTGGGCTCTGGCAAAGGCGGGGGCAGAGTGGGCTAGAGACTCCCGAGGAGAGCCACATATATTCTTAATTTTACCTATGTCTGCATCTATACTGTGACATGCTTATTAGCAGATACATCTCTACAGATGACTACTTGTATGGATATATAACTTGTGATGGGTTCTCTGTATAGTTGAATGTGGTAGGATGGGAAAGGGTTAAGAGATAGTTACTTAGGTACATGCCTCGTATTAATTAAGATGCTTCTTTTTAGTAACATAGGTGAGAGAGTGCGTGATTCTAGTTGTCTGCTATAAATTAATAAACATGTGGCTGCATGTACTTCTAAACTGGACTGCAGGGTTCACTTTATAATTTTTTTTTTAAGGGGTCACCCTATCACCATTCTTTTTGTTCTTCCCTTGGATGGATGAGCTTTGTGTAAGCCTATTTATTCCTTTCCTGGTGTGTTCTGAGGGTGCTGGCTCTCTTTCCTGCCCTTTCTTCCTTTCCTATCCAGAATCTAGCTTACAGGAGACAGCAACCATCTTTGACGATTTTGAAACAAAATTAATGAGCCCAAAGGCTGTCATCAAAAAGAATATTTGCAGTTGATGAAGAATGTACAGGGAATTCTTAAATTTTTGTTTCTATAATCTCCCTGTGAAGAAATAAGAAAGGAGGCAAAAAAGTGAAGACTTTTTCTTTTAGCAAATAATGTAATCAGGAAGTTAAAATAATAGCTTCCTGCTGAACTACCCACAAGGATGTTTGAGCTCCTAATGTTCCTTTGTGATAATTCACTGCACTCTAATATTTAAAATTTGGGCACTTTTCTGTATGCATGTTCCACTTCCATTAGGAAATTAAAATATACAGTGTTATTACATAGAAGGCAAAAGAAAAAAAAAGTTTCCACTAGCAAGATAAAGCAAATAAAACACTAGATATTTGATGTCTGGGTTTAAAAAGTAAGCCAGTAATAGTATGAGAAATGCTATTTTATTAGAAAATATTCTAAATATCAAAAATCCTGTATCGATGACAGTCACAAGTCAAGGGTTTTATCAACCCATTCTGAAAAAAAGTTCAAGCAAGATTCTATGAAAAATAGAACTCTTTAGTCCCAAGTCAACAGCAGATGTTCACATCATCCAAATATTTACATGTGTTTATATTCATGCATGTGTCACATATATACTCATATTAATAAAATACTAGTAAAAATTCCATGTCTTTAAAACAAAGTAATGGCCCTGGCTGGTGTGGCTCAGTAGATTGAGCACCAGCCTGCGAGCCAAAGGGTTGCCGGTTTGATTCCCAGTCAGGGCACATGCCTGGGTTGCAGGCCAGGTCCCCTGCAGGGGCACACGAGGGGCAATCACACATTGCTGTTTCTCCCCCTCCTTCTCCTTCCCTTCCCCTTTCTATAGAAATAAATATATCAGTTAAAAAAAAAGTAGTGAAAACACTTTGGGGGTGGAAGGAAATACATTTTCAATAACATCTCATAATCGTTAAGAGTTCCAGAAACAAAGCACTTGAGAAAATGTACATAATGACCTACCTAAATTAATAATATTTTGAGCCCAGAAACTAGGATCACAGTGAAATTGGATGGTATTGTTGGTCACTGGGGAAGCATCACACCTTGCTCGAAGGAGGTGCCGTAAGCGGTATGTAATCTAGAAAAAAGGAGACAATTAAACATCAATATCTTTATCAGGCAAAAAGTCTCACACACAAAAAGTCTCTTTATGTGGGCCAACACAAAATAAACAACAAAATATGAATTATAAAAAGTAGACATAACAGTTTTTTTTTCCAAAACACATTAAAAATTTTGAGGTATAACTCAGTTGGCTATGCTGTTAGTGACAGGCTGAAGTTGGTTTTTTAATTAATAAAACTTCACAGAGGCACCAACTATTTCTAAAATAAAAAACGTTAACACATTTTGCTTCTATTTATTTTCCTTACTCTTTTAAAGAAAGATTCAGAATTTAGATTAGGTGGCTAATGAGTTGCAGAAAAGACAAACTGATCTCTGCTCAGGAACTGTTAAGTACAGCCCATAACTAGGCCAGCTAGTCAGCAGGATGGCTCTCCTCGTTCCTATGCTTCGAGCTTCTCCTCATCAACCCCCCTGCCTCGCCCCCACATGCAGTCCTCAGTGAACACTTGGGTGATCCTCCCTCAGTCCTTGAAGAGTCTAGCTCCTGGTTCACTGTCACCACCTTCACCATTACTTCTATCCAGCTAGATCATCTCTCCTTCCAGCTTGCACTGATGCAAATACTCCCACAAACCCTGAGGTCCCACATGACTTTGCTAGTACAGCTTTTCCCTGTCCTTTAGACCTCACCTAACTATTATCCCTCTGCTCTTACTCTTCAGTTCCTGATCTAGCTTGAATCCCAAGGTCAATCATCATAATCACTTCCTTGGAGATACCCTCAACACCTCTCTCACATACCCCCAGTCACACATAATCCCTTCCCTCACTCAACCTTTTCCCCAGGGAAAACAAAACTTAATTCTGATCGTCTCTAAGGTTGACTGGCTATCATACTACACTTCTCTAGTCCTTCACCTTCTCTACTCTCCTAAATGACTGTTTGGAACCTCCTTTTCTCTTTTCAGCTCTCCAGGATCTGCTCCCTAATTCTCAATCTTGGCTGATGATCTTACTATTTCACTAAGAAAATAGGAACAATCAGGGGCCTTCCACAAACACACACCACCTATCAATAACAGTGTTTCCTTCTATTACAGTGTATTAAACAGCCAAGTTTCCAGCTAAAGCCAATTCTTCCATTTGTGCAATAACGTCCAACCCCTTGGCTACTCATAGATATTGCTCAGCAATTTTCTTCCCTTTCCTGTATCACTAAGCTTTCCATTTTACTGGGTCACTCCCAGCAACATATAAACATGCTTTAACTTTTCCCAGCTAAAAAACAAAACTCTTGGCTCCTTTTCTCCTCTATCAACTGCCCTCTTTCACTGCTCTCTCGTGCAGCACAATTCTTCAAAAAGACTTGTCTATGTTCATTGTGCCCCATTTCTCTTCCCCCACTCTTTTCTGAAACCCTCCATTCAGGCTTTCAGCAGCTTTTCACACACAGCTAGGTGGGTCACTTGGCCCTCATTGGAATGGTTTTCTTCGCATGGACTCTAGCGCACTATAATCACACGGTTTTCCTCTTATGACACTAGCTGCTGCTTTGGGGGGCCACTAATAGGTCTGGGTTCCAATGCATCATCTCAGTCTCCACTATTGGCTTTTCCTCCTTTCCACTACATGGAATGCCCCAGGGCTCAGTCTCTCAGCTGCTCACTTCTCTTACACCCACATACTTCTAGTGATAGCTTCCAGTCTCATAGTTCAAATGGCTCCTTAATGTTGTATCTCAAGCCTCGACCTCTCTTTTGAACTTGCATTTCAAATGCTTAGCCGGCATCTCCACCAGAATGCCAAATCGTCATCTTAAATGCAGTAGTCTAAAAGGGAGCTCCTAGTCTTTCTCCTTAGGTCTTATCCTATAATCATCCCCACCTATATTATACATAACACTCTTTTTCCTGTTGCTTAGTTACTCCCTGGTTTCTTTCTTTTTCTCATGTCCTATATTCAGCCTGCCAGCAAATCCTGTTGGTTTTATCCTTACGATAAGGATAACCCTACCAGTTCTTCCATCTACAGCTACCACTGTGGAAAATTCAACTTACTGCTGTAAGGTTCTAACTGGTCTACCTTATTTTTCCCTTGCCCTCAACTACCTACAGGCTATTCTCAGCAGCTCACAGTGACTGTGTTAAAATACAAATCATATTCTGTTACTCCTCAAGCCCCTCCAATGGCTTCCCATCTCACTCAGATGCAAAGCCAAAGTCCTTGTAATGAACTATGAGGCTGTACTATCTGGCTGTTACTCCTGATTTGACTTGTACTACTCGGCTCCCGTCCCTCAAGCTTCCTTGGTGTCCACATCACAAGAGCTCCCAACTCTGTCTTTGCTTTTGCTGTGTGCTCTGCCAGAATACTCTTCCCGATATGTGTGGGGCTTGCCTCCTCACTTATTTTGTATTTTTGTTCATATATCACCCACTTTAGATAGACATCCCTATCTAAAATTATAAACCCTACCCCAATGCTCCCAGACTCCTCCCTCAGTTTGGTTTTCTGTAGAGTATTTAATACAATGTAACAGTTTATATATTTTACTTATTTTGGTATTGCCTATATCTCTCCACTAAAATGCAACTCCTTGAGGCAGAGATTTTTATTTTGGTTTCTGCTGCCTAAGTACTTAGAATGCTGCCGATATATAGCAGGTATTCAATAAATACATTTACTTCAATTGCTATGCTATCTCAAATAGCTATAACAAATTCTATTCTGAGTAAAAAAGGGACCTATTTTGGGACTACCACAATGTTTAGCAAACAGCATGCAATACAATGTTCTTTTCTCTAAGCTTTTCTTCCTTTCATTTTTTTTTTTTGCATCCTCTAATAATTCTCATTATGGAACATGGTCATCCTAACATGCTAATCAAAGGAATTATTTCAAGAACTTTATTTTGTGAATATCCTATTTCATTTCCTAAAACTTAAATCATTTATTTTGAAATAGTTTCAAAATTGTAGAAAAGTGAAAGGAACCCTTCCCCCATCCTTCCCAATTGTTACAAGATTAGCACATCTGCTCCAGCACCCACCCAACGGCTCCTGTGCGTATAACGCTATTATTACCACTCTTTCTCTGAAGCTTTTCATAGCAAGCTACAGACATGAGGTTCTGTCTCCCCTAAATGCTCTGGTGACTATATTGTGAAACAAATATCCTCTAACGTAAGCAACAAACTCCAAATTCAGAAAGTAAGTTTGTCACAACACTACCATCCTATTCTCATTCAAATGCCAAATGTTGTAACATGTCTCTTTCCAGGATGCTGTCGAGGAATACAGGTTGTATTCAGTTGGCACGTCTCTTTAGTTCCTTAACATTTCCCTGTTACTCATGTCTCCGTTGGCTTTAAAAATTGCAGGCCTTACATTCTTTAGGATATGACCTTCAACCTGGGTCTGAGTGTTACTTCCTCCTGATCAGACTTAGTGAAGCATTCTTGTCTGAAATACCATACAAATGGTAATGTGCACTGCTCAGTGCATCACATCAGGAAGCTCATAGTATCAATTTGTCCCACCACTGCTGATGCTAATCTCCATTACCTGGCAATTTTGTGGCCCAGTTCCTCCACATTAAATTCGCAATTTTCTCCCTCTGTAACTGATTAATATTTTGCAAAAACTGATTAGTATTTAGGATTACACTAAAATCCTGTTCCTCATCAGTTCTCTACCCACAGTAGTATCCACTGATAACTCCTTGTGGAAGAATTACCTCTATGATAGTGACCAAATGTGCTTCTCTATGTCTACTATTTTTTCTACATATATTAATTTACATTCTGACAAACTTTATCATTTACTTGTTTATATCCTCATGGACTCATATGTTCCTACTTAATTCAATGTGTTGTGATCCATTATTATAGTTATTTAGTTTGAGCCTCGAATTGGTTGATTTGCCCAGACAGAGCCCTTTTTGGCTGGATCCCGATCCTTTTTATATGTTCCCATCATCTCTCTGGTAAAAGATATTCTGGGTACATTTTGTACATTTCCTCACATTGCTTGGAATTTAGAAATGGAAGATCTGGAAGGATGGTGCGTTCACTACTATTGGGGTATAACACACACATATATACCCATGCATACATACATAAACATCTATAACTATTTCCAGATCTCTGTGTATATGTATAAAAGTCTTCAGTTCAAACTTATATATCTAATTCCAATCCCACACACCTTAGGGTTCTTCTAGCCTTATTTCTTTACATCTTTCTAGATGTCATATTTTGCCAGGTAGAATGCACACTTTTTGCCCAAATTTTTGAGGGAAAAGTAAGGATGTGCATTATACATGGGTAGTACTAATTCTATTTCTATGTTAATGGGTTTTTTAAAAAAAAGATTTTATTTATTTTTAGACAGAGTGGAAGGAAGAGAGGGAGAAACATCGATGTGTGGTTGCCTCTCATGCGCCCCCTACTGGGGACCTGGCCCGCAACCCAGGTATGTGCCCTGACTGGGAATTGAACCAGCGACCCTTTGGTTTGCAGGCTGACTCTCAATCCACTGAGGCATACCAGCCAGGGCTCTATATTAATGTTTTTAATTCTTTCATTATGCTCATGCATCAAAAGTGTAACTCTAGAAAGCAGTAACGACATACATATGCAAAATAACACCCTGGAATATAATCGGTTTTGTTTTGAAGTATAAATAATTGAATTAAAAAATCAAAATGAAAGATTTTTTTCCTGAAAGTTTGGGCCAAAAATGTGGGTGTGCATTATACATGGGAGTGCGTTATATATGGCAAAAATATGGTATCTTCTTTAGTAGCAAAAATCTTAGCTGACATTATCCTCAATATATTTACTTATTTCCTCAATCCATTCGCTTATTTGCTTAATGTAACTAAAATCCAAAAGATTTCTGCTTACCCCTCACCATTTCATATCTCTGGCTGCTAACCTCATGCCTGTGTGACGGATCCCCCAACCTTCTTCCTACCCCAAGTCCTCAGTCGTCATGCTGATGAGTCATGACAGGAAGGAAAGATGACCATTTTAATTTAAAAACATTTTTTCCTTCTTTAGGGAAATACGCTGACTTAGCACTTTGAGTATCTTATGATGTTTAGTGTGGAAATTGATAATATAAGCTCTCTTACCAAGAAAAAATGATTAAATCAGAAATGTGAGTATGTCCTTAAAAGGAAATCAGCTTTAATAAAGGGAGCTTTGAGGTAAATCACTTGGACATAAACACTTACTTTTGTCCTTGAGATACTATGCTGTAAATCTCTTCTTTTACTGATGAGAAACTACAAGACACAGAATTTACTTGCAATTCATATGGCTGCTATCTATTTGCTAACTTAGTTGTCGCAAGGTCTAACATAAATGTCAAACTTCGCTAAACTCTGCTCCTTAAGTAACATCTTCTTCTGCTGTATTTTATTGCTATTCACTGTAAAAATGAGAGCTCTTGTTGTCAAGTTACTCTTATCACTCATTTAAAATGTAAAACATTATACTTGCCAAAACTCAGTTTTTTCCCCATTTTCATTGAATTTATTGGGTTACACTACTTAACAAAATTCTAAAGGTTTCAGGTGCACAGTTCCACAGCACATCACCTGTACGCTGCATTGTGTATTCACCACCCCACGTCAAGTCTCTTTCCGCCAGATGCATATTTTAATAAATTCTGAGAAATCATAAAGCCTCGCTACTGTAGAAGATAAATAATGGTCATTAAATATACTTATTAATCCCTTCAGGTATATCTAAACTTAAATGAACTCAGGTTTCACAATGAAAACTTAGCTATTAGTTATTCAAAATTAGTTACTCAAAAAGCAAAAGATGAAAATTTTTAATATGAAAGATGTCAAAACAGCTTTTGAGATGGCAGTGCTGTGATGTCCTCTTTCTATTAAAGTTAAAGTTAAAGAAATCTGGTGTCTAAATTTGCAGCCCCGTAAAAAGTTAACAAAGTTTTGCTATGCTTAAAACTCTGACAGGAGATGTTATCTGGTACCTTATTACTGTTACTTTACCATCAATCTTTCATGAGATCCTATACATCAAGCACTGGGTAATACAGAATTCCTAACTTTAGAAGTATAATCTAATGAGATTCACAGAAAAATATACATCTGTAATAATAGATAAAAATCAGTAACAGTATGATGCACGTATGCACAAGAGCTTTGTGAACCGAGAAGGCGACTCTAACCCAGTTCTGGTCATTGAAGGCTGCTGAAAGGAAAGGAAAATGAACCTAAAGTGAACCTGAGTCACTAAAAAATATGAGTATTACTTATTCAGGAGAAAGAAAAGGCATTCTAAGAAAGGGTACCAAGGGCCCAGGCAAGAGAGTATGATATGCACTGAGGATTGGAAGCAAGGAATTGGCAATGAGACATTCAGGAAACATTAAGGTCTTTGAAAATCAATTAGATGGGGGACGGGAAAAATGGAACAAAAGGATTGTAGAATTCCTTTTTACTACTTAAATCTTAATAGTTTCTTAATCAATTGTATTATAAAAATACTACTGTTAGTAAAAATAATGAGTGTATTTTATTTTCCTGGTCTTCTGTCAATATTTCTTACCCTCCTTCTAAATAATATAAGGATAACAAAATCCTAAGGAAATACTATGAAAATGTTTTAAAATATACTTAAAACTGGACTTCTGAAAAGACTGTTACTCCAATGGGGTTGGTCTTTTACCAACTACAGTTCCTACAGAAAAAAGATGAACTAAGAACTGCAATCAAAGGTCAAAATTTTAGGCCAGCAAAGCATTTTTTTTAATCCTTACCAAACAATATGTTTATTGATATTAGAGGAAGAGAGAGAAAGGGAGTTGGGGAGAGAGAGAGAGAGAGAGGAAAAGGAGGAGGAGGAGGAGAAGAAAAAGAAGAGAGAGAGAGAGAGAAAGTGAAACGGCATTGATTGGTTGTCTCCCATATGTGCTCCGACCAGGACTGACCTGCAACCTTTCGGTGTACTGGACAATGGTCCAATCAACTAGCCACCTGGCCAGAGAGGCATTTTTTATTTTTTTTTATGTATGTAAGAGCCATCACTCAAAGGATACCTGAGTAAACATGGCTATATTTATAAGGTATAAGAACTCTAAAGAACAGAGTTGTATCATATAGTGATTTTCAAAATGTCTGAGACTAGAAATCCATCTAAATGTGTAAAAATAACATTTAATGGATAACCTGGATAAACATATCTATATTTACAAAGCATAAGAACTCTGAAGAACAGATTGTGTAATATAGCGATTTTCAAATTTTCTGAGCTTGAAAATCCTTCAAAATGTTTAAAAATAATCATAAGCCTCAACTCTGCATGCATAACAGTTAACATACATCCTCTTCTAAAGAGACATTAATACCAAACTCGAGTCCCATAGGCTTTAAAAATTAGGAAGAACATGATTTAGTCAATTAGGAATCTGGTAATATTGGTTCTTGCTGATTCTCTGTGCCTATTTTCTGTTATAAAAATAGCATAGAGGACAATCTCATATTTCAAAATATCTTTGTGCAGATTAATTAATCCTATCTTCTATTTTTATTATTTTCTCCATATTATAATCACAAATTTTTAGAATAAAATTAGAGAAAAATTTTATACTGATAAGAAGACTGACTGAATATCTTTATCTGTTCTTTGATTCTAAATGATAGCTTTTGCTGGGTAATCTTGATTGTAGGTCCTTGCTTTTCATGACTTTGAATATTTCTTGCCAGTCCCTTCTAGCCTGCAAAGTTTGTTTTGAGAAATTGGCTGACAGTCTTATGGGAACTTCTTTGTAGGTTACTCTCTGCTTTTCTCTTGTAGCTTTTAAGATTCTGTCTGTCTATTACCTTTGGCATTTTAATTATGATGTGTTTTGGAGTAGGCCTCTTTGGGTTCATCTTGCTTAGGAGTCTCTGTACTTCTTGGACTTGTATGTCTATTTCCTTCACCAGGTCAGGGAAATTTTTTTTCATTTTTTTCCAAATTGGTTTCCAATTTCTTGCTCTCTTCTCCTTCCAGCACCCCTATGATGTGAATGCTGGTATGCCTGAAGTTGTCCCAGAAGCTCCTTACACTATCTGCATTCTTTTGGATTCCTTTTACTTCTTGCTGTCCTGATTGGTTGTTTTTTGCTTCCTTATGTTCCAAATCATTGATTTGATTCTCGGCTTCATCTACTCTACTGCTCTTTCCCTCTAAACTGTTCTTTATTTCAATTAGTGACTGACTCTTCGTTTCTGACTGGATCTTTTTTATGCTGTTGAGGTTCTCACTAAGTTCCTTGAGCATCCTTATAACCAGTGTTTTGAACTTAGTATCTGACAGACTGCTTTTCTCCAACTTGTTTAGTATTCTTCTGGAGTTTTGATCTGTTCTTTCACTTCGGCCATGTTTCTTTGTCTCCTCATTTTGGCAGCCTCCCTGTGTTTGTTTCTATGTATTAGGTGGAGTTGCTATGTCTCACAGGCTTGGTAGACTGGCCTAATGGAGGAGGTGTCCTGTAGGATCCAGTGGCACAGACTCTCCTGTTACCCAAGCTGGATACTAGAGGTGCACCCACTGTGTCGGCTGTGTACACCCTCCTGTTGTAGTTGAGCCTTGATTGTTGTTGGTACGTCCAAAGTCAGCCACTGCTTGTGTTCTGTCTAGGGTCACATAGCATAAGCTCCAAGGAGATCTGCAGATAGCTGCTACTTGTACTAGGCTTGGTGGTGCTCAGGTGAGGTCAAACTGTGAACTAAGGCCAGCTGCTGCTAGTGCCAGGCCTGAGGCAACTTAGCAAGAGGTACAGGGCTCACTGAAGCCACATGCTGCCTGTTTGAGAGAATTTAGGAAAACCGGAAGCATGGGCCAAGACAAGCCATTCATATGGAAAAGCCACTGGAATCGGCTTGGGTGGTCCCAAAAGTTGGGCGGGGCAGGGTCTCAGGGAATCACCAGAGTGGGCAAACAGTGTGAGCCAGGTTGATGGAGTCTCAGATATGGCACCCACCTGCCAGCTCTGTGGTTCTGTGGTGAGGGGGCTCAGAAAAGGAACCCTGGCCTCTGGTAGCACTTCTGTTTAGGTGAAAGCTGCCCCCTCCATCTCTCGCCCTGATGCCTGACAGTTCAGTTTCTCCCTGTATGTCTCTGGTGCCTTTCAATCTGCTACCTCCATGCTGGAGCTCAGAGGGAGTTGAGTCTAAATAAGTCTGTGCATGGGCCCTTTAAGAGGAGCTGTCAGGGAGTCAAGTAGTTTCTGTCTTCCACAGTCTTAATCCCCGCTGGTTTTTACCATGGAAGTTATAACTACTTCTCTTCATGACACCAGAACCCTGGGCTGGGGGGCCTGGTGTGGGGCTGGGATCCTTCACTCCTGAGATATCCCCCCCGCCCCCGATTTTTATCCGCCACATGTGGGTGTTGGACCAGCTTGTTCTGTGTCTCTGCCCCTCCTACCAGTCTCAATGTAGTTTCTTCTTTAATTCTGCAGTTGTAGGAGTTCTATTCAGCTCGATTTCTGGTGGTTCTGAATGATGGCTGTTCTATAGTTTAGTTGTAATTTTGGATATGGTTGTGCAAGGAGGTGAGTCGTGTTTACCTATGCCACCATCTTGACTGGAAATACCACCTCTATTTTTTTAGTTAAAATTAGAAATAGGTAAAAGGCATTTAAGCACAGGCTAATGATCATTTCTGGATTTTAAGCATTCCAGTAACTCCATTATTTCTCTTTGTATTTTGATGGTATATTAAATGTCTGATTTGGTCTATCTTACCAGTCGCTTGCTATAAAGTAAGGCTGTACTGCTGCCACTGGAAACTGCCCATTTAGAAAAATGCATGACATGTTCCAACTGTTTAGAAAGTCCAGCCACTTCCTGTTGTTGTTGCATAAGTTTCATGCGATGGTCTTTTGCAAGGCTCTGGAAAGAAGAAAATAATCTCAAAATTAGTTCTGCCTAAAACATTTTAATGGTCATTTTTCAGATTACTACATTAGAATAACCACCACCTCTAAGAAACTGAAAATACTCATAACGTTTTTCTCCCTTAGTATAAAGAATCAGTTTTACTGCAGCAAAACACCATGACTCAAATACTACCTAGAAACATGGCTGCAGCCACTGCCACCGCCACCATCGCTACTACCTCTACAGCCCCCACCCCTTGCCCTCAGTTTCACTTTATATATCCTGGCATTTAGGTTTCTGTTCATGCATCTTCCGATATCCAAAAGGAGCATAAACTGTAGATTAGCTATAATACAGTAGATGCCTGTTAAATTCAATACCCAAAATAAAACAGATGTACCCTCCCATATCCCACAATCTAGTCAAGTTACCAGGTCACATGATTTACTCAATGACATGATTTCACCTTTTAGGCATTCTAGTCCTGACTGCAACCAGTTTGTGCCTAGTCATGCCATACGGCAGATAATATGTATGCTTTGTATGTGGTAAAAAAGATACATTTTTTTTTCTAGGGAGAATTACATGAAAACCCATTGATATAGTGACTGATGGCACCAATGCATTCTCAGAAAAGCATCATAAAAGCAGATTTACCTTTCTCTAAGGGAAGTACACAAGGAAGAACACAGGTTAATAAAGAGTGAAGAGCACTGAACTTGGGTTATTTTAAAGGTCTCTATCCAAAAATCTCCTTTACCTGGCAAGGAAAGGGGAAGAGAATAGGGCTTTCTGCTGGTTTCAGGAAAAAAAAAAAGTTTAAAAGTAAAATTGCTACATTCCAATATGGACTTATAGTCTCAATAAAAAATGAACCTAGATCCTAGCCATAGTCAGTTTCAAATGTGGAAAATAGACATTTAAGGGAATTAAAGGGAAAACTGCAGTGACTGTCAATGGCTTTGCCACATCTAATTTAAAGTTCAGAGATAACTTACTAGGCTATTTCTGAGCTCTGTGAAACTGTTTGTTTGAACACATTCTAGAAAGAACAGAAATTATATTTACTTTTAATTAAGTTGCAAATAGAGAATCAAAAGGTCTAGTTTCTTGGTCTTCCACAGTAACAACTACTTGGGCTGGTTTCTCTTGAGTCCTAGATAAAGCTGACTAAATTTATTTACCTTAAAGGAGGATTCTGAGAACCAGGAGAATGGGTATAAAGACTAGAGGCATATTTAAAAGATGTTATAAAAACTGTAAGCCAATAAAGTTGATTAAAAATAATAGTGATGACCAAGTTCATCCGTAGAGATTGGAGACTTGGTCATCTTTTGTTTTTTATCTTAATTAAAAAAAAAAACAAAACTGCAAGTGATTCTGATTTACAGTGAAGTTTGAAACAACCCCAGGCAGTACTAATCTCTGAGAAAGGAATTTGAAGTCTTTTTTTTATTTTAAGCAGAACTTTGAAAACTCTTAAAATTGTTTAAATCCTTCTATTAAAAAAAAAAAATCACAGAACCTTGAAAAAATAGTTACTGTAAATGGGGTCTGACTCCTCCTAGCAAGAATACTTCACTAAATAACTATTTGTTTCTAAAAGAACAAAGAATTATTGTAGTCTTTGTTTTTGATATGGTTGATAAAACTATGGAAGTGGTCACGCTTTTGCAGGAGGGACAGAACTTTCTGACAAAGAACTTAAAATTCTGTCAACTATAAAAGATACTGAACTAATTTCTAGGAGTTTTTAAAAATCTTCAAAAGTTACAATTCTTTTACTCTTTTCTCATTCTTTTTATTTATTAATTGATTGATTTTTTTTTTTTAAGAAGAAGAAAAGGAGGGAGACAGAGAAACATCAATCTGTTGTTCCACTTATTGATGCATTCATTGGCTGATTCTCATATGTGCCCTGACTGGATATTGAACCTGCAACCTTGGCATATTGGGACGATGCTCTAACCAACTGAGCTAACCTGGCCAGGGCTCTTTTCTCATTCTAAATTGCTTCTTTACTGTGAATTCCTTTAGCACCAATATACTAAAAGATTTCTAAAATATTATGCAATTACTATGTTACTATACCATGTAGAAGTTGTAACCTCATTATTATTTGAAGTCAAACACTGGCTTTGGATCTTGACCATCAGGTGTGTAAAAAAGTGGGTGAATTGAGTAATATTATTCTTATTTGCAGTGGGAAACAACTATCCAAAATGCTCTGAGCATTTCTCCCTAAGTATTAGTTTTAGCAATTAAGCCTATAAAATACTGAGGGCAGGAGGTACTTCCTTTTACCTAGTATCTCATAAGATTAAATGTATATAGTTGAGAACTAAATAAAACTAACTTAGTGTACGAGTGTCTTTCTAAAACTTTTTCTCAATTCTACCCCATCCCTTTCGTGATGCAAAACTGTCACTTCAATGAATCTCTAAGATTCATCTTGTCACCACATACAGAGCTCCTCCTGCAAGTAAGCATTACTTTTGGCACCACGAAGTAAACAATAAGAACAGAGACATTCCTAGTGGGAGTATCTCCCTACTTGCTAGATGGGACACCGCCTGATTCTGAATTGCTTAATAAAGCCAATTGGATCTTTAAATTTATGTGACCGAGTTTTTGTTCTTTAACACTTCACAGAAAGACTTCTAATAATTCAGCTATCCACATTTACCTTATGGGGTATGTCAAAAGTTCAAAAAATGTTTAAATTGTCTCACTCAGGATTATTGTATTCGGAAATCTACCAAAACTGAATAAAGAATTACAATCTATAAAATATCTTGATATCATTTGGTTTAAAAACATTATTACTGTATATACCAGAACAAATGTCTTTCCCATCCTTTCCATAAATAGCCCAACCTCATAGATGCTATTAAATAAGACTGTTCTTTGCTAGACAGTACCCATTCATATTTTCCCTCAGTTATACTTTCTTAATGTAGATTCACTCTAACTTTTCAGGCTATAGTACTATAAAGATTAATGTTGAAAAAGCATTCCTATTGCTTTTATAAAGTCATAAATCCTTTGCTTGACAATGCAGAGTCTGGCAAAGGAAAACATGAGAATGGAGAAGAAATACTATTAAATCATAAAACAATTATATGAAAGAGGCTGAGATTTCAAATTTACAAATGCATGTGAAATTATATTAAATCACTACAACTTACTGTCCCATTAACAGTAACTTACCTCAAGCTGATGCAGTAGAGCTTTTCCTTTTTTATTTATTTCTACCATCAGCGTAAATATGGCAACTTTAATATCCTGTTCCACCTGCTTTTGGTTTTGATTTACTTCAATTATCCTGAAAATTAAATGAAAGTGGGGGGAAAAATCTAAGGGAGAAAATTTATTTTACAATATTTAAAATTAATTTTTTTAAGGTCTACATTAGACTAAAATGTTTTCAACATTTAAAAGCTCAGTTATTTCTAAGGATCCTTCTGTTTAGATGGACTTTCTTGAAGTTAAGACAGCAGAAATACAATTCTTCTTAAAGACACAGTCACTTAATCTTAAAATCAAAATGCATAAGATTTTTAAGAGAATAAACACATTTTAGGAAAAGGTGGTTTGGAAAGATTATGATGACACCCAGGAAAATCAATACTCAGCCTAAAAGGAAAGACAAAAAAATGATTAATAAACAAGATAAAGAAAACAATGACTCTGAAATAATTCTATTGTATTCACTGCAACTAAGAAGAGGGTAAATGTGTAACTCTTACTTAGTCATCTGAACTGGTACACTACCCATTGTACCTGAACAGAAGCAGCAAAAAGACAACAGTAGTTTGTTACTTTTAATAGCACATTTGTCTTTAAATATGCAGCCAAACAACTACTTTATGTTTAATCAACCACCAAATATGTTTCTTCCTTTGATTAGAAAAAATGGAAACAGTTTTCACAGAGACTGAGATGGACAGAAAGAAAATACACAGAATCACACCAAGAATATCTTATACAAGCAGAAAAGCATAATGGGGCAGCCACTGAACATTATAAGATAAATAAAAAGCAAGTACTTTTCTTCCATCCCATTCTCCCATAGTTACCCTCCATAACTTAAGACCAAGAGGGCAGAGATTTTATTCTCTGTTGTAAATTATTCAAGATAATTATTGGACATCAATATTGGCTATAGGGTTAAAACAATTAATTTAAATTCTCATGGTGGTAGAACAGAATGAAAAAGGGACACCCAGTGCCATGTTTGCACATGTGTAAAAATAAATTAATTATCGAGTCAGACAGCCAAGTAAATTTAATCCTTCTATAATCAGGTAAGCTATAAAGATGAAAGAAATTAACACCTAATCCAAAGATTCTTTCATTTTTGTCCCCAATTCAAAAACCAAAATCCTTCCACACAATAGTGCATTACTTTGTAAAAACAGCTTAAATCACTAACAAAAAGGTAAAAAGACAAATTTGGAGAATTCACTCTGGTTTTAAGACTTACTATTAAAAAAGCTAGCCATGGAGAAAGTAGGGTATTGGTAAAAAAAGAAAAACACAATGGAACAGAATACAGTCCAGAAATATCCTCATACATATATGGTCAACTGATATTCTACAAAGGTACCAAGGCAATTCAAAAGCAACAAATGGTATGGAAACAAATGGACAGCCATATGACAATAAAAAAAGTGAAATTTGGCCCATAGCTCATACTATATATATTGTGAAAGAGTAAGAAAAAAGTCAAAAGGGTAAATTTCATCAAGGGTGAATCTTTCACATAAAATTAGTAATTTTACAATTGCTACCATTTGCCACTAGATGGTAGAAATGACTAATTATCTCTCCTTTTTCCATAAATAGTCATTACAGTTTTCAATTACTCTGTTACAAAAATGTTTATGCCCAGCAATTACTCTATTTGGAAAGTAGAGTATTGTGATTAAAATATGGTAAGGGAAATAGTTTTTGGTGAACTATAGTTGTTATGTGAAAGAGAAAGGTAAAATGAAATGAGAGCGGACAAAGGTGAATAAAAACTAAAAGATAAACACTAAAACTGTTATTACTATAATATATAATAATGAACAGATATACCACTAATAATGGGGCATGAAGAAAAAGTTAAATTATATTTAAGAATCTTTTTTGTTCAGTCAGGTAAACCAAAGAACTCCTTGGAAAAAATCCCAAAATGCCCAACCCTAGTCATGTTCCAAAATTGTAAGAGTAACAGTTTATGATTGCTCTTGAAGATGAACCACAAAAGGGTTACACAAGTTTCCCTGAGAACAACACTCAGATCTCCTGTGAGGCCTCTCTTACTCAGGCTCTTTCTAATAAGCATTTCTTGATTTATTTAGTCAGTGTTATTTTGGTATGCAAAATAACGAAAGGGGACGTGGAATTTCACAGGTGTTGTAAAGGTTGCAAAATGTCAGTGTGTGCCCTAAGCGGGATGAAAATGGGAGCCAGACAAACTCCTGCTTCCTCACAGAGGTCAGTGGTTTGCTCCCCCAATCACAATGAATTGTGAGACACGAGCCTTGGACAGCTGATGGTATCTTCCTTTGGAGGACAAAAATATAATAGGTGATATGTAGAAACTGTGTAAGTACTGTATCTGACAAAGAATAAAAGGTATATGAAACAGTTTGACAATATCTGCCTCCTGATTCTAATCTCCTCAATTCATTGCACTCAAAAGATGACACTAGAAGAGGCATCTCAAAGGTTGGCAATTCCTAAAACAGCATTTATGTACATAATCAAGTGTTAAAATATTTTACAATCCTGGAAAAAAGTTAATTTTTATTTTTAAAATCTTAATATTTCTTTAAAATTGAGAAACATTGAGAATGACAAATTATCAATACCTTAAATGAACTGCTATAAAATGCTGTTTATCATCACAATAGTTTTGAAATTTCATGGCTGAAAAGACGCTTTCAAACCCAAACTTTCCAGAAACCTAAGTTTCTGGAAGTCTGATCAACTATGTGTTATTAAAGCCATCTAGCAGCTTCCTCGGATCTACTTCACCATGAGTTAAATGTCTGTTCTAAAAGTGAGTATAGTTAACACATTATATATAAAGATGATTTATTATAATACCATAAATGTATATTTACCTGTTCTGGATCTGATTTCCTGTGAATTTGATGTATTTTGTTTTTTCCATCAATTTAGTGATTAGTGTATCTATAATCACTTTCTGATTCTGAAAAGCTTCTTCTATAAATTGATATCTGAAGAAATAAATAAATCATTTCACATGAACATATGAGGAAAAGCTCCAAAGCAGGGAAAAAACTAATAGAAAAACTATTTAAGATTTAGAGTATAAGGGATATAAACAATCAGTTAAAATACCACATAATCTCTATAAGGCAGGTTAGGTTTTCCCCTCCTCTCAGAATTATCCTTAAGAAAGAGGGAGTCTTTAGAGATATCATTCATGAACACTCCATTATTTTGAAAATACTGGAAAGGCACATATTCATCATCATAATTTTAGAGGTTTATGGAGCTCATCTGACAGACCTGCCAAGAAGTAATCACAGATATTTAAGCAGGTTTATTAAGTATTTTACAATTTTATAATTATGAAAGTTTGATGTTATAAACATTTTTAAGATCACTTTTAAACAACAGGCACTTTAAAATATTTAACTTAGAGCTCTGGCTGGTGTGGCTCAGTGGACTGAATGACAGCCTGCGAACCAAAGGGTCACCTGTTCGATTCCCAGTCAGGGCACACGTGGGCCAGGTCCCCAGTTAGGGGGAGCACGAGAGACAACCGCACATTGATGCTACCTCCCTCTCCTTCTTCCACCCTTTCCCTCTCTGAAAATAGTCTTTTTAAAAAATTAAAAAAAAAAATTAACTTAGAAGTGAAGATGACCTCTGATAAAATATGTAAGATGATTCAAGAGTATCTCTAGAAAAACAGACAATGATATAGAATATACACATGAAGAGTTTCATTGAAAGTTTTTTCATAAAATGTACAATATATAGCATTTTACATAATGTAATTAAAAAGTGTAAGTGTAATTATTATAAACAGGGTTGCTAGCATTAGGGGCAAAAAGACACACAGATAATAATTCTATTTGATTTCCTTTGTACATGACCATATTTGTGAACAATGGTCTCTGTATTCCTTCTTCAGTAATAAAGTTTTTATCTTAAATTTTTTTCATTACTATACTGTTTGGGATCCTAGTACACTGTAATTCTAATGAAATGGTCAAATGGTTATCTTTATCTTCTTACTAAACTCAAAGTAAAAATTTTCAATGTTCCATTATAATGTTTACTAGTTTTTTCAATCTTTATCAAGTTTGGGAAATTTCCTTTTATTCCTAGTTAACTAAGATTTTATAACATGGTGATATTTTTAACATTTTTCTTCTACTGAGATGGTTACATAATTTTTGCTTTATTTTTTAGATATATGAGTTACATGAATCAAAATTCTCCATAAGATCTAGAACTTCGCCATCCTCCTCCTCTCCAATAGCAAGCGGTGCTTTTCCATCCACAGATTGTTTGGGCAGAGCTTCAGGCAGTCTCCTTAAACTAGTCGGGCTGTCTGCACCACGCTGGTTTAAGATGCTGGGTAGCATTTCTGTCACCTGCTTTGTCTCAGCCTGGCTTGTGACAGTGAAAGTGTTTGTTGCCAGAGATGCCTGAATTTTATGTGTTGTTAAAGTGATCACTGTTCTTGGTTTGTGAACAGATTTACCTCTTCGATACCAGAGATATTGTTTACCCCTAACTTCTTTAAGGAGAACTGAAGTTTGTTTTTTTAGTCTGTTGTAGGTGTTCTGTGAACCACCATCTTCTTTCTACGAGCAATTCCCTTGATGTGGTCATGTAGATATCTCATTTCCTGAGAAGCCTCTGTAAATGACATTCTAAGAAACTATTTTCCATCAAAGCGCACTCCTGCCTGCAGTTTGGCAAGTTTCCCCTGGTTCATGATAGTTTCTTTCATCTTGATGGAGAGAAAATGGGGCCGAGCTGGGGACTAGGGTTAGCGCTCAGAAGCTCTTGAGCGGATCAGCTGAGAATAAGCGCACTCGAGCGGGTACACAAGATAGCAGCTAGAGGGCTTGTTTTTCTTCATATATTTTAAGACTACGGGGCATAAATTTAGAACTGTTATATCTTTTAGATGAAGAAAACCATTTATCATTATAAAGTTCCCCCTTTATTTCAAATAATGAGCTTTCTCTGCTATGCCAGCTTGCCTTTGGTTAGTGTTTGTATGGTTTATCTTTTCCCATCATTCTTTTTATGTATGTAGGTTTTAGATGTTTCTCTTATAAAAAGCAAAGAGCAGACTTTCTGTTTTCTTTCTTATCCAGCCTGAAGTCTTAATTTGGAACATTTTATCCATTTACATTTATTATGATTACAAATATATTTATAGATCTATCAACTTATAAAGTCCTTATTAAACTTTATCTGTTCTTTGTTGCTTTTTCTTTCTTTGACCTGTTTAGATTGATTATTAAATATTCCACTCTCTCCCTTTATGCACTTTCACTATTCTTTCAGTGATTAATCTAGATATTACAAAATGCAGATCTCAACTTCTCATCTAATATTGATTTGTACTTTTTTACCCTCATCCGGAATTATGCATAAGCCTCCTAACATGTCTACTGTATGATATACAACACACATGAGGCACGCCAACTAGGCATTTTTATTGTTCTGTAAGTCAACATTTATTTAGCTTTACTCATCTTAACTGCTCTCATTCTGTCATGCATCATCTACCATTTTTCTTCTGCCTAAAGTGTACATTAGAGTGAGGGTTTACTGGATATATATTCTCCCAGTTTATTTTGTCTGAAAAAGTTTTTTTCATTAACCTTATTTGAATATGCTTGCTGGGTACATAGAATTTTAGTTTTGCAGTTATTTTCTTTTTGCTCTTAAAAAAATTACTTTTTAAATTATCTAGCTGGTGGGCTGATAGAGCTTCTTAAGTATGGACTAGATGTCTTTCTGCAGTATTACAAAGTTTTAAGCCATTACTTTCTATTCTCAAATGTTGCTTCCTTCCCATTCTTTCTTCTCCGCTTCTTAGAACCCAGTTACACCCCATGTTACATTGTCTCTGCCCCTCTTCTGCTGCCTATTCTTCTGTTTATCATGTTTCATTCTGGAAATTTTCTTGAATTTCTTCTTGTTCATTAATTCTCATTTCCTGCTATGTCAAATCTGTTATCAAACTCTCTATTGAGTTAATTTCAGTTATTCTAATTTTCAGTTCCAGACTTTCCTTTTCACTCTTTTTCGGTTCTCTACCCAAATTTTCCATTTTGTCTCTTATCTTCAATATAAGATGCAGCCCTGAGGGCTTTTTTATACTCTTTGTTGTATCTACTAGGTTTTGTTCACATTATATAATCTCCTAGTATACTTGGTTATCTTTAATTATGTGCTGGTTGGACCATTTTGCAAAATTCTTTATTAAATAAATTTGAGGCCTAGAATGTCTTCTCTCTGCAGGGAAGATTTGTATTTGATTCTACCAGGTATCTTAGGGCACCAACAATATGTTTTCAATTTAATCCAACTTTGGGTACAGAGAAGATTTGATGCTGAGCTTTAGTTCCTGTGAGGAAATTACTTAACCAGGCAGTTAAGTAATTAGACATATTTCTAATTAATCATATTTCTAAATAATTCAGCATTATTAGGAGCCTAGACCATTTTAAGCAATTATATATGTATAATTAATCAGAATATTACTGTTTAATTCAGTGGTTGCTAATTCAAATGTCTTTAAAGGTCAGATTTAAAAGTAGACTTTAATACACTGGGTTTTCTTCAGAGTGAATAAATCTTTCACCTTTTACTACAAAAAAGAAAAGGGTAAGTTTTAGTAGGAACAATGATGAACTGGAAAAGACATGCCTTATTCTAAAGAGCACTAAAGTCAATTCTAGCCAAATGTTGACTTGAAAGTACAAGGGATCTGGTTACACAACAGCGTCTGTTTTCTCAAAATAGTGAAGATCTAGTTTGTTTGTTTTTTTAATGTAAAATTTCATTTTACATTGCACATATTTTAAGATTTTACTTATTTATTTTTAGAAAGAGGGAAAGGGAGGAAGAAAGAAAGGGAGACAAAAATCAATGTGTGAAAAAAACATTGATTTGTTGCCTCTTGCATGCACCCATACTGGGGACCAGGCCTGCAACCCAGGCATGTGACATGCCTGGGAACTGAAGTGTAAACCTTTCACTCTGAAGGACGATGCTCAACCAACTGAGCCACGCTAGTCAGGGCTATGTTCCACATATTTTAAAACAGTATGTAGTCTAGTGGTTCTTAGCCCAGGGTGATTTTGCTCCCAAGGCCATGTCTGAATACATTTTTAGTTGTAACACCTGGGAGGGTGCTAACGGAATCTGGTGAATAGAGGTCAAAGACAAAGCTAAATACCATACAAAGCACCGGACAAGCCCCCACAAAGAATTATCTGGTCTAAAATGTCAACAGTGCCAAAGTTGAAATATTCCTGAGTAGGCCAACCTACTGCTGGTTGAACAAAACATCACCTGCAGACTGTCATCTGGCTGGATGCCAGCAACCCTCTAGTCTCATAAAGCTGTATTATAAATCTATGTATATAATGAAAGATGCTGGTACCTATGCTCTTTATGTTCTAATAATTGGCAGTCCCGACATGTCAGTTTGTCACATGTTTCACAGTAAAGCTTTAGCTGCTCCTTCTTATGAAAAGGACAAAACACTGGTCTCTGACTGGTCACACCAACTGCCTCTGTAAAAACAATAGGAGTCAAAAAGAACAAAATTAACATAATTGAATAGTAAATAATTATTAGATTATTTCAATTTAAATTCATTGAGATATTAAAGAGCTAAAAACTATTTCATTGAGAATATCATTACCACTAGGTTTTACAGATATTAAAATGTTATTTTCAGCATTTCAGAAGGAAAATATAAATGAGCTTTTCACTTTCCAATGTATAAATTCAAAATAATTCAGGAAAAAAGAAAACATGTAGTTAAAAATATGCTTTACAAAAATTAAAACATCTTAATAGCCCAGATACGTGAGTGTGAACCAATGTGATATTTTCTATTCAGGATATAGGAAGAAATTTTTTTAAGTGAAATTAAGAAAATCTAATAAAAATGTGGTTTAAAAAAAAAATTAGGGCACTTCCAGTCAAGAGGGAGGCCTAGGTAGATACACATTGCCTCCTCACACAACCAAAAGGAGGAAAACAACAAATTAAAAAAAAAAACAACCAGAACTGCCAGAGAATTTGAACTGTATGGAGTTAAAGAAAAAACATTCATAGTAGCAGGGGTGGAGATGGGCAGCTGGGGCTGAGAGAACCCAGATGGGTAAGGCAGTGGCTCATGGTCCCACATTTGCATGTGGATAAACTGGGAGAAACAACTGGGGAGCAAGACAGACTGCACAAGCCAGGGTTCCAGCGTGGGAAAAGACAGCCTCAAAACCTCTGGCTGTAAAATGCTGAGGGGGTGTGGCAGCAGGAGAAAATCCCAGCCTCACAGGAGAGTTTGTTGGAGAGACCCACAGGGTCCTACAACGTACACAAACCCACCCACCTAAGAATCAGCAACAGAAGGGCCCAATTTGCTTGTGGGTAGCTAGGGAAGAGACTGAAAGTCAGTCCTGAGCCGAGCCAGAATCACTGTTCCCTGTTAGACCCCTCCCACATATACAGCACCACAAGGCAGTGCTGTGGTTGCCCCATCCTGGTGAATACCTAAGGCTCTATCCCACATACAATATAACAGGTGTGAGGAGACAAAGAAATATGGCCCAAATGAAAGAACAGATCAAAACTCCTGAAAAAGAGCTAAGTGATGAGGGGATAGCCAACCTATCAGATGCAGAGTTCAAAACACTGGTAATCTGGATGCTCACAGAAATGGTGGAGTATGGTGGCAAAATAGAAGAAGAACACATCATGAACATCTTTCTATATTATTACTTTATACCCTACTAAAGTAGAAAACAACAAACACAAAAATTCATAAACTCCCAACTGTTGTGTAACCATAAATGTAGAATATCTTTAAAAAAAAAAGTGAGGAATTGAAGTGGTAAGTCATAAATCAAGCTTTAAACACTTGTAATTCTTTAAAAAATGAAAATAAATATCAAGTATTTATCTCCAAGAAGTTAATAATAGAACTTTAAAATAAAACTAAGCTGAGAGGAATTAAAGATAAAATTAACAAGCTAAAAATATAGAACAGATAATTAGATAAGTAAATTTAAGAATTATTTCTGTAGTTATTAAAAAAACCCAAAAAAAGATAACCTACTACCTAATCAGAGTAAAAAGAAAATGAAAATACATAAAATTAGGAATGAAAAAAGGAAAATAACCAGGTAGAGAAAATTAACGATATCATAAAAGTAAACTAAAAGCACAACACATCAAGACCAAGTGGAATTAATTCCAGAGATTAGCAGACATTTGGTCCTGTCCAAAATAGCCACTGAGGCATTTAGTCTACTACAAAGGTCCTTAATATTTGGTCTTTGTGACCAAATATAATGTGAGATTACCAATTAGGCTACTGAAGCAAGAAGTGTTATTACAGGCAATACAACCACTGAACCAATAAAACATGATTTTTTAATGTATTAGTTCTATAAACCAAAAGTATAAGTAAACATTATGGAATATTTGAACTCAGGAACATTTTCTAAGAGTAGATGTTTTTGACAGGACCAAATATGCTCGCAGACATTTCTGGTAGGACCAAATTTCAATGATCTTTTGGTGTGGATAACATGTCCCAGTGGATATTTTGAATAGGATCAAATGTCCTACAAGAATTCCAGCAATGCAAAGATGGTTCAAGATTCCTAATTTGAAATTTTTCCCTGCATCCTTCTTGATGTTCATGTGATCTGGGCATCATAGTTGATAGGGTGACCATACATCCTCAGTTGGCTTGAGACATCCTGGTTTGTACCTTCTGTCCAGAAATAATTATTTATAAGGCTTTTGATTTGGATAATTAGGACATATCACCCATTTATAGACTTCCTTTATTTACTGAAGAATTTAGATCCTGATTCGCAGTCATCTCCCTAGGACTATGTCCGATTGCCATTGTGGATACTTTCAAAATCCACACGGACAAGACTCTCAGGTTTGCTCATCTCCAGGGACCTGTACTTCATTTTAGCTGCTTATTCCATTTAACAGACATCATGATCCCACTCTACGTTTTTGATTGTCCATAACTGTTCTATTTCTAGAATCATAATTCAAACATCCCACACTAATAGCTTCTTTCTAACAAGCCAATTCTTATTAGTTAACTACTCTCACTGTACTTCATCAATATCTCTAGTCCCTAAACATTTCTTTTGCCCTATCAAGTGATACTACCAATCTCACCCCCTTTATACAGCTAAAATCCCCAAATTCTTCATTTCAATACATGTATCTACATCTTACCCTGAGCTTGTTTCTACTGAACTTGTGGAACACATGTCCACCTGAACCCCAGCCCTAGGTAAGTTCAGTTCTCTATATCCACATCCAGACTGCTGTGGTCTGAGGGAAGACATTTTAAGGCCTACACAGCAAATGTAATCTTGATGCTACCAAGCAATCCTCCTATTTCCGAAGCTAGAGCTCTCTTTCAACTGGAGTTATTTCACGTATCCTCCACATTTGTTACCTTGTATTGCCATTTCCTGCTCTCTTTTTCAACAGATGGCTGGCTTTGAAGAAAAACAGAAGTCTTTCTAGCACTAATCTATTAAATATACCTGAATCAATACCTGATTTTTTCTTTTTTGTGTCTTTTCTTTATGAGTGTCCTCATAAATTATAGTCCTTTTCCCTGTGTCTCCAAACTCCTAACCTCATCTCTTACTACTCGTCCTTTTGCATGTTACTCTCCAGCTACACTCAACGTTCCTCCTCCGGAAAGTTGCGTGCGCATCAGTTTCCCCATCCCCTCTCCTTCATGGGATGAACTATTTATCCTTGAAGCCTCAGATCTGGCCTTGAACCTAAATTTCCAAATTTAAGATTGGAACTCACTCCTTTCATGTGCTCCCATAGAATTTATGAGGTCAAACTATATTTGCTAATTTGTTCATAATTTTCATCACACTAAATAATTCCTTAAGGGTGGGAATTCATCTGTTTTGTGTACTTTCTCATCTCTAGTACTTAGAAAAGCTTCAGGAATATAGAACAGGCATACAAACACTGGTTGACTCAATGAGTAACGAGCAGTAAAATAACCTTTTAAACAAAAATATACTATCGCTCCATAAAAATCAACAAAATTCTGATAAATGCTACAACATGAATGAACCCTCAAAATATTGTGAAAAGTGGAATAAGCCAGACACCAAAGGCCACATACTGTATGATTCCACTTGTATGAAATATCTAGAAATTGCAAATTCATAGACAGATTAGAGGTAGCAGGGGCTGGGGCACAGATGAATGGGCAATAGACAGTGGTGATGGCTGCGTAACACTGTGAATGCAATTAATGCCACTGTATTGTATACTTAAAATCATTAAAATGTCAAATTTTAAGTTACACATTTGACAATAAAGAAAGTACCCATGAGCTTTATAGTATAAACAACTAAAAACCCTGAAACCATATTTATTATAAAAAGCAAAGCTTCTCTGGTTATCTGTATGTCAAATATCACAAAACAGGTTTACTATAAGCATTTCAGAGGGAAGGAGTTATAAAACTGTAAGTTAGTCATCACAGAAATAAAATATGAGAGAGAATGAGTTTAAAAAGCAACTTTTTCATTTGCTATACATTCACACCAAATTAAGGCACTTACAGGAAAGGCTGATTGGAGTATGACTCTAAAGCAGAAGGGTTGTATTTCTGTTCACACCAATATTTGTAAGTATTCAAATTTCAACTATAACACAGACCTCTTTGTTTTACAAAAACAAGAGTATTATTTAATGCTTATAAGTGTATCAAAACATGTCAGTGTAGGAAGGATGAAAAGATGGTGGGAGGGATAGAGAAAAAAAGAGATTAAAAGAACAAATTCATTACCTGGAGACACTTCCTCTTTCTGTCTCACAGTGTGGTCTTTTGTGAACTTCACCCTTTGATGAGCTCTGATGCATGTCTTGCAGAGCCATTCAACACACTCTACACAAAACCCATTAGCTTCTGCATTGTCCTCACAGCTTGTACATACCTAATAAAAGAAATATATCACATCAATTTTTGAGAAAAATGAAAAGGTAGTCACACCACTAGTCATACATAAAGGATACAATAACCATACTTGACTCTATCATTTATCTTAACTGGGTTTGTAAATTTAAACTGATATCATGTTTTAAATATAAACATATGAAATGGAAATATAGACACTGTCCTTAGTTCAATATAGCAAATATTCTAGGTACCATGCTAAGTGTTGAGGATGTAACAATAAGGAAAACAGTCCCTGCCCTTATGATACTTAGTCTCACAGATGGGATATGGGTTCAAATCCTAGTTCTCCCACTTACCAGCTGAGTAGTGTTGGGCAGGTTACTTAAGATTGTTCATGTTTAAGATGAGGGTAGTAATATGGAATTTACTGAATAGTTGTGAAGATTAAATGTGAGACAAACATCACTGGAATAATACATGTACATAACTACAAACTGAGAAGTGCCCTAAAGAAAAAGTATAAGAAGCTGTTAACAACATACAATGGAAGAAACTGATCTTATTTTAGGGGGGTTGGAGGGATGGGGAAAGTGAGAGGAGAGATTACCCAAGCAAGGCTTTCTCGAAGGAGATCATATCAATACCAAGATATTAGAAGCTGACTCATCAATTACTGATGAAAAGTTTTTTAGGCAATGGGAATGACAGGTACAAAAGCCTCCAGCAAAAAGAGCAGAGCCCATTCTGAGAAAGGACAGAAAGCCAGTACGCCTGAAATGGGGAGATCATGGGGAAGACTGGCAAGAGAAGAAGCTGGTGGCACAGCAGGCAGGAGCCAGACCAAACAGGGCCAGAAGACAATTTAGTCTTTGTCTAAAGAAGTCTCCTGAAAGCATTTAAGTAAATGAGTGACATGGTAAAACTTTCATTTTAAAATTCACTGCCACTGCAATGTAGAGAAGAGATTAGAAAAGGAGAAAGTGTTTCTGCATAGAGACAAGTAGGCTTTTTCAGTGGTTTAGGTGACAGTGGGTGGAAGTGGAGATGAATAAGGAGCTTTAGAAAGTAAAACAGACTTGTGTGCAGAATGGACAGCATATGGGAGGTAAAGAACAGATAGCTCCTATGTTTCCAGCTTGTATAACTGTGTACACAGTATTCATTGAATTACGCAATATATAAATAGTCCCCATGATGATATCATTAGTGATTGGGGGGGAAACAAATTTCCCCCTCAGTTGTTTACATTAGCCACATTCCAAATACTTGGGTAACACTTCTATCCAAAATCTGCCTTTTCTCAGCTCTTATCTTCAACTTTTCTAACAGCATTTGATGCCACTGACTCCAACTTCCTAGAAAACATTTTGATTCCTTGAAACCTCCAGATCCTCTTATCTCTCTAAATGCCCCTCTGAATCCCACTACCACTCTTTTTCCTTTAATTCTGCAGATTTTTGTTAGATGTGGACACCGGTCTTACCCACTCCCTTAGCATCAACTGTCATCTCTATAAGTATATTCCCAAAAACCAAATCTCCATGCTGTGCTACAAAAGGAGTAAGGAATCTCTGTATATACTGCTAGGGTGGGATGCAAAGGGAAGAAGCATAGCATGCCACTGCTTATCTAAGAAAAGATGCAGTTGGGGTAGAATGGCTTATTTGCTTATATTTTTAAAACATAAAATTACTTAAAATTATACATAAAATATTAAAAATAAAAGCATAAACCATTAAAGAAATTAAATGGTTGCCTAGAAGGTAGAGAATAAATAAGGCAGATGGGTGGGTGAGATGGAACAGAAGTCTGCATTCTCTGAATTTACCCTGTGTTACAGATTTTACTTTAGAACTATATGTGTTTTATATGTAGTTATACAAATTTAACTTTAAAAAGTTTAATCCCTAAACATCAAAAGCAAAATGAAACAAAAGAACCTGCCTATCAAGTGGGTAGTTTAACCATACAGAGAATAATTATTTACTTCAAGTAACTTTATTTGATTAAGTATCTCCAGTGCAGTACATGTAGTCTTTCTTTCTTTCTGTTTTGACAGAAACAACTCTATAATTTCTACTTCAGCACCAACTTTATCCTATACTTATTCTGCAAGCCATATTTATACTTTATAGGCTGGTTTCACATTAGATTCCAAGAATAGGTGGTGCTGCAATGTCAGGAAAGAAGGGACCACTGTCTTAGTGGGCTTAGTATTATTTGCTACCGATTCCTGTGTACATCACATCAATGAAAGCTGCTGCACTCCAGCAACAGCAGTTCCTCTCCATAGCAACAGTTAGCTCTAGCCTGCAGTTTTGCCAATACATACTTGCAAAACTAACTTTAGAGATGCGAGCTTTAGAAACACCAACACCATCAGCCTACTACTCTTCCTCTGAGGTCTGAGAACCAAAGGCCAAAGGCTCAGAGACCAGTACAAGATGAGCAGCCCCTCCTCTTTGGATGCTTTAAACTCACATTCTATAAGGCCTATCCCAACTTATAATTCCAACCTTTTGTCTTTGTTTGCAGAGCAATCTTGATAAAGAACAAAGATCAATAGAACAGAATAGAGACCCCTAAAATAAACCCATGCCTAGGCGGTCAATTAATACATGACCTAGGGAGTAAGAATAGGGTAAAGACAGTCTCTTCGATAAATGTTGCTGGGAAAACTGGACCAATACATGCAAAAGAACGAAACTGAACCACTTACACCATACACAAGAATAAACTCAAAATGGATTAACTTAAAAATAAGACCTGAAACTATAAAACTCCTAGAAGAAAACATAGGCGGTAAACACTGTGACATTACTCTTAGCAACACTGTTTTGCATATGTCTTCTTGAGCATGGGAAACAAAAGAAAAAATGAAGAAATGGGGCTGCGTCAAACTAAAAAGATCTTGCATAGTGAAGGAAACCAACAAAACAAAGACAACCGGTTGAATGAGAAAAGTATTCAAAAATGATACACCCAATAAGAGGGTAATAAAGGTCCAAAATACATGAAGAACTCACATACCACCAAAACAAACAAACAAACAAGCAATCCAATTTTAAAAATGGGCAGAGAACCTAAACAAACACTTCTCCAAAGAGGACATATAGATGACCAACAGACACATGAAAAGATGCTCAACATCAATAATCATCAGGGAAATGCAAATTAAAATTATAATGAGATATCACCTCATACCTGTCAGAATGGCTAACGTCGATACATTATAAATAAGTGTTGGTAAGGATGTGGAGAAAAGTTACCCTCTTGCACTGTGGGTGGGGTTGCAAATTGGTGCAGCCACTGTGAAAAACAGTATGAAGGCTCCTCAAAAAATTAAAAATAGAACTATCATATAACCCAGCAATCCCACTTCTGGGTATTTATCCAAAGAAATCCAAAACACTTATTCAAAGATACATGTGTATGCACCCTTATGTTCATTATTATAGCCAAGAAGTGGAAGTAACCTAAGTGTCCATCCACAGACAAATGAATAAGGACATACACAATAAAATATTTCTCAGCCATAAAAAAGAATAAAATCTTGCCATTTGGACCTAGAGGATACTATGCTAAGTGAAATAAGACAGAGAAAGACAAATACTATATGATTTCACTTATATGTGGAATCAAAAACAAAATAAACCAACAACAAAAAACAGAAACAAATTCATAAATACAGAGAACAAATTTATGGTTGCTGATGGAAAGTGGAGTTGGGTGTAAAACACTGGGTGTAAAA
>PVJD01005935.1:0-106283 GCA_004026545.1 Mormoops blainvillei
GTGAATAAATGGTAATAAAAAAATACAATAAAAAAGTATTTTAAAATAAGAACACCTGAAGAATGGAAGGCTACTAAGTCAAGTGGAATTAAAGTGGGATTCAATGGTGCAACAGTTTTTAGTAGTCAAGGTTCAGAGAAGGTGGTCATAAGAAAGCCATAAAATGGCCCTGGCTGGTGTAGCTCAGTGGATTGAATGTCCGCCTGCAAACCAAAGGGTCACTGGTTCAATTTCCCATTCAGGGCACATGCCTTGGTTGCAGGCCCCAGTGGGGGGTGCACGAGAGGCAACCACACATTGATGTTTCTTTCCCTCTTTTTCTCCCTCCCTTCCTCTCTGTCTAAAAATAAAAATTTTTAAAAATCTTTTTAAAAAGCCATAAAATGGATTTAGAACTAGAGCAGCATCAGTTTGTTCTTAAATAGTTTTTCTTTTGTTACTTATATCCAACATACCATCCCAGGGAAAACGTAAGGCTTTCCTGAATTTACAGGGTTCCATGTAATAAGATTTCAAGACTGTTATCTCCTACTGCAAATTACTTCCACAAGGATCCTGAGTCTCTGCTTGACAGCCTTACTTTGCTTGTCAGTTTCACTTCAGGAAGGATGAGACTGGCCATCAAAGTCATGAGGATGAGAAATGTCAAGTTTATTTCCTCCCAAAAAAAGTCTATCTGAAAATTACCATGGGCAACATCTAATAAAGATAACTAAAATCCAGCCTGTATTCCACTGACTGCCCCACTTTGATAAAGTAAAAATGATTGTTCATATATAGCAATTTGGTTTTGGGTCACACAAATCCACAAGAGAAACAAACCAGAGAAATAAGACACTCCCTCAAGGTCTAACTGAGAAGAGACATAGAAAAAGCAGCCATACATCTATTCTATGACCATATCTCAAAATCACTCACTGCTCTTAAGAGAATATAGTAGTTTTGGTGAACAATGTAATAAAGGGAGCATCAGGCAGGAAACATATTCATCATTAGCCCTAGTCAGTGTGGCTCAGTTGGCTGGGTGTCATCTTGCAAAATGAAAGATCGTTGGTTCAATTCCAGGTCAGGGCACATGCCTGGTTTGCAAATTTGGTCTCTGGTCAGGGTGTGTACAAGAAGCAACCCATCGATGTTTCTCTCACATTGATATTTCTCTCCCTTTCTCCCTGCCTCCCCATTCTCTCTAAAAAAATAAATAAAATCTTTAAAGAAACATATTCATTATTAGACAAAGAGCTGAAAAGGAATTCAGGAGTGTTTCACTTAGGTAGCAACTACAACCAATAATAAAGTTAGAATGTGAGTATACAAAATGATGAATCGAAAAATAAGCAAGTAAAATGCTCAGAATAAATTCTTCAAAAAGTTTATCAATCTTATAACTATTTCCCTTGAAACTTTAGTTGACCTACAAACCTGCTATCTTTAAGATATTAGATTTTTGCCTATTTTCAAAAGTATTTATTCAGAATTTGGTTTCAAAAGTTCACCACTGACATATTAATTTGCCACCACAGTGATAATCAAATAAAATTTTAAATGTAAGCATATTTTCAAATCCATTATCTCATTTGTAAATATACATTAAAAATTCCCTTAATTAAATCTACAGGACTTTAAATATGTGGTGACTACCTGAAGCAGCTGTCTTTGAACTGTTTTTAATATATGGCTGAATACAAACAACTTTCAAACAAAATTTTTCACATTACAAAAGTTGCAAAGTTCAGAAAATTGAGAGCTGAAAGATTTTAATTCATAGAAAAAAGGCATGCAATGTGTTATCTCAATGGTGGCTGGCTTACTAAACTTCTGTACTTCCAGAGGGTGACCTACAGGGCTCATCATGTCACTCTCACACAACATTCATACTCTGTGTGTGTGTGTGTGTGTGTGTGTGTTTTGTAAGAAACAGGGTATAAATCACATATATAAAACTGCCCATGTCACATTTAGGACAAAATGGCGACTTCTAAACTTCTTTATGTTAGACCATAAACCAGAAGTGCTATTCTCTTTTCAAATGACTATTCTTAAGCATGCAGTTTAAAAGTCCTCTAAAGAGTTAGTCTTAGCACATAATGAAGGTAGCATAAATTTATATAACATTAGAAATGCTCCGCTAGTCTGCTTTGCAAAATCAAAGCTTTCTTCAATATCAAAATCATACCAAAGATTTAAAAAAATAATACGGAAAATAGATCCTTAATGATCCAAGATACACAAGAATAATTCTAATAAAGGATGAATATAGATAGGTAGGTAATAGATGGATATTGGCTATAGATGTATAAAAACGTAAAATTCTACTGAAAAACACAAAAGATAACTTGAATAAACAAAGTAAACCATATTCCTAAAAAAGAAGAGTATGACAGATTGTATTTTCCAAAAATGACCATAATAATATTGCCAGTCTACATGCTCTTCAAACCCTGTCATTCCTCTCATGGACAGAGGGGTCCTACCTTTTTTCCTTCCCTTGAATCTGGCGGACAGCTGTGACTAACAGTGTTATCCAAATGCTGAAACTCCCAAATATAAACCAATCAAAAAAATTTCTCTCTCAACATTTAGAACTGAGCTAACCTGTAAGAAATCAGGCTATTCTGCAGCCACCATGCTGAAGTGACCACACAGTGATAGAAATGGCTGAAGAGCCCCAGCTGTTCCAGCCCCAGTTGTTTGAATCCGCCCAGTGTAGGTACCATTTATTTAAGAAAGTCATCAGATAATTCTAGCCTTCAGCCTTGGAGCTGTCCAGGCTGACACCAAATGGAGCAGAAACTATCTCCAGTGAGCCCTTACCAGATTGCAGAATCGCGAGCTCATTTTTAGCCCTACGTTTTCAGGTGGCATTACACAGCCATAATTAAGTAGGAATATATAATCAGACTGTAAATTATTGATTCATTTATAAATGTAACAAAATTACAATGAACACTACAACAAGATTTTGGAGCAAATCTGATAAAATGATTCTGTGGCAGATTAAAGATGGTCATAAATTCTTTTTTTTGTAAAGATTTTATTTATTTATCTTTAGAGAGGGGAAGGGAGGGAGAAAGAGAGGGAGAAAAACATCAATGTGTGGCTGCCTCTCAAGCACCCCCCACTAGGGACCTGCACCATAACCCAGGCATGTGCCCTGACTGGGAATCAAACCAGTGACCCTTTGGTTTGCAGGCTGGCACTCAATTCACTGAGCCATACCAGCCAGGGGCTAAAGATGGTCATAAATTCTTGAACACTAGCCCGTGCCCTCCTGCCATTGAGAGCTGGCTGGGTCTATGTCCTCTCCACAAATCCTCAGAATATGGCAAAAGTAACACTGCACCAGCTTCCAGGCCTAGCTCTTCAAACTGGAGCAGCTTTTACTTTTTGTCTTCGGACAACTGCTCACAAAGTCCCAAGTCACCATGTAAGAAGTCAAACTACTCTGTTCTAAAGAGAGAGAGGCCAGGCCCTAAGGCCATTTAGAGAAGAGTGCCCAGGTGATTCCAGCTTCCAAGTCATCCCCTCTAAAGTTGCCTGACATGTGAGTTAGCTTTACTGGACCCTTCAAATAAGCTCAACTCACAGGTGAGTACCACCACATGGACTCTTGTCAATGTCATGTGGCATAATCCCAGTCAACCATGCTTGAATACTTGATCCACAGATTCTGAACAAATGAAATAATTTTGATTTAAGACACTAAGTTTGGAGTGACTATATAGCAATAGGTAATTGAAACAGGTTCTAAGTTTTACCTGAAAGAATATTGATAGAGAAGAGAATGATTAAATTATAAGATATTTTGATGTGCAGATATGAAATGTAGTAAGCTACAAAAGTTACAATATTACTGCATGGTATTAGAATAGATATACACATCATTTAAAAAAAAATCCTGAAACAGACCCAATTAGACATAAGATTTTAGAGAATGATAAATATATTTCAAATCAATAGAGAAAGAATTATTATGCAATAAATGGTGCTGGAACAACTTATTAATTGAAGGGGTACTGCATCTTTACCTTATATATTATGCCAAAACAAATAAGTAAAAAATTGGTTGAATATTTGAAAATAGAAAATAAAGCCATAAAAATCACTAGAGAAAACGAGTAAAATCACTAGAGATGAATAAAATACTCTTCAAATGGGCAAGACCTTTCCAAGTATAATAAAAAGCAAACATCATAAAAGTCTAAAATTTAACTATGTAAGAATTATAAACACTACAAAAAAAAAGAAAATAAGACAAACAAATGATAAATAATACTTATCTTTCATATATAAATAATTTTACAAATCAATAAGAAAAACAAACAGCCCAATTTAAATGATGGGCAAACGGCACAAATAGGTACTTCATGAAAATATATATCTAGCAAATAATTAAGAGAAAATTACTTGCTTTAAAAAAAGTAAATAATACTGATAGAAGAAAAAGAACTGAATCCAGACGCTCTACAACATTCATAATGTCCAGAATATTACTGCCTGACATATAAAGAATGAAGACAATACGACACATGCACCAAAGAAAATAAGTCATTCAAGTCTGACTTGAGATGAAACATGTTTAAACAACAGGACAAGGATTTTTAAATGGCTATTATTATGAACATCAACATAGTAAATCAAAAAATGTTTTTAATGAACAAAATTTCATCAGAAAAATAAGAAAAACAGAAGACCAAAGGAAACTCTAGAGTTGAAAAATTCATTTTCTGAAATAAAAAATTTCACTTAATGAACCTAACAGACAATTGGAAAAGGCAGAGGAAAAAGTATATGAATACACAGATAGGTCAATAGAAATTATCTAAGATGAAGGCAAAGAAAAAATATTTTTAAGTAAAAGAACAGTCTCAGGAACCTATATGATTATATCAAATAATCCAACATATTTATAATTGGAATGCCCTAAAGAGTAAAAAATGGGACAGAAAAAATTTTTGATGAAATAATGGTTACTATTTTTCCAAATCTGATGAAAGCATCTTATGCAAACATTAAGTGCAGATATTGAAGGTAGCAAGAGATAAACAATGTTATATAGAGGTAACAAATCAACTAATTCACAAACTACTTCTCATCAGTTACCATGGAAGGCCAAAAGAGAGTGGAATAACATTTCTGAAGTGTATTTGAAAGAAAAAAGTGATAACTCATACCTCCATATATGGATGGTATACCCCCAAATATATATTTGACTGAATATATATTCAGTCAAAATATTTTTCCAAGAATAAAGGCAGAAAAAATTGAATTATTTGCAGATTAAAAAACAAAAGAAAATTAATTGCCAACAGACCTACAATACAAGGAATGCTAAAGAAAGTTCTTTAGGTTCAAAAAGAGTTGATACTTGATAAAACCTGGATCCTTAAAAACAGTAATAAAGGACACAAAAATGATAAACACCTAGTTAATGCAAAAGCTTTTTTTCCTGTTTGCCTTTGCCTCTTAATTCTTTATAAGCCATAAAATAGTTTAAAGAAAAACTTATACCATTGATTGTCTGGGGTTCATAATGCACTATATATAACTATTATAAAGGACGAGATGGTTTGGGAATAATGTTACAAGATTTCAATATTTTATGAGAAGTAGTACAGTATTAATTACAAGTGAGCTATGAACAAGGTAAGGATGTATATTAGGGCAACCACTAAAAACATAATGCAAAAAAGTATGGCTAAGAAGCCAAAAAGAACATTGAAATCAAATTCTGGAAGCATAGTTCATATAATCCAAAAGCAAGGTAGGTAGGCAAAAGGAACATAAAAACAAAAGATGACAGAAAAGAAAATGGTAAACCCAAAACTGACTATATCACTAATTATGTAAAATATTAATGAACTAAAAATTACAATTAAAATGCAGAGATTGTCAGAATGGGTAATAAAACAATACCAAAATTTATGCTGTCTATAAGAGACACAGTTTAAACATAAAGACCGAGAGGTTGAAAGTGAATGAATGAAAAAGTATATATATACCATGCAGACAGTAAGCATAAAAAGTCTGGAACGGTTATATTAATATTAGATAAAATAGATTTTAAGACAAAATTTATACATGCTACAGACACATTTTATATGCATAAAAGGACAATTCATCAGGAAGACAGCAGTCATCAGTGTGCACATGCCCAGTAACAGCTTCAAAATAAATGAAGCTAAAATTTACAGAATTAAAGAGTGAAGCAGACAATTTCATAATTATAGTTGTGATTTTTAACACCTCTCTTAGTAATTGGCGAACAGTTAGACAAAACATCAGAAAAGACATGGTTAACCTTTCCTTAATTGGTATTTACAGAACATCATACCCAACAGCACAGAATAGACAATCTTTTCAAGAGCATATGCTATGTTTATCAGGAGAGACCATACCCTGAGCTGTAAAACAAGTTTCAATAAATTCAAAAAGATTAAAACTATACAAAGAATGCTCTTTGGTCACAATGCAATTATATTAGAAATCTATAATAATAAGATCAAGAGAAAAACAAGTATTCTGATCAAGTATTCTGAAATTAAAGAACATAGTTCTAAGTATCAGTGAATCAGAGAAACACAAGCACAATTTGAAAATATTCTGAACTGAGGAATAATAAAAATATCAGAGAGTTCCCTGGTTGGTGTGGCTCAGTTGGTTGAAGCGCCATCCCGTGCAACGAAATGGTCGCAGGTTCAATTCTGGGTCAGGGCACAGACCTGCGTTGTGGGGCCTGTACGCGTGTACGCGTACCAAAGGCAACCAGTCAATATTTCCCTCTCAAAGCAATGTTTCTCTTTCTCTCTCTTTCTCTCTTTCTCTCTCTCTCTCCCCCCCCCCCTCTAAAAATCAATGAAAGTATCCTCAGGCAAGGATTAAAAACATATATATCACACAGCAAAATCTGGGATGCAGTTAAAACACTGTTTACAGCTTCAGTTGGTGTGGCTCAGTGGATTGAGCACGGCCTGCTAACCAAGGGGTCACGGGTTGGATTCCCATTTTAGGGCACAAACCTGGACTGCAGGCCAAGTCCCCAGTAGGGGGTGCATGAGATGCAATGACACATTGATGTTTCTCTCCTCTCCTCTCCTTCCCTTCCCCTCTCTAAAAATAAATAAAATCTTTTTTTTAATCACTGTTTACAGAGAAATTAATCGCTTTTGAATGACTGTATTAACAGCTTTGAATGACTGAAAAAGATAAAAACTCAATAACCTGAATTTTTACCTTAAGCAGCTGGAAAAGAAATGGACCCCAAAATAAAGGAAATAATAACAATAAGGGCAAAAATCAATTGAAGAAAACAATAGACAAAAATTAATGAAAACAAAAACTAGTTCTTTAAAAGACTGATAAAACTAAGCCTCTGGCAATTACTGATCAAGAGGGCTAAAGAGTAAGAGAGGTCACAATTCATCAGTATCATGGATGAATACAGGCACATCACTACTATACTATAAAAAGTATAAGAAAATATTATTAAAGTTTTTAGGCTAATAAATTTAACAACTTAGGTGAAATGACCAAATTCCTCGAAAGACACAAATGACCAAAAGTGACCCTAAAAGAAATGGATAACCTGAACAACCCTATACCAATTAAATAAATTATATTCATAATTTTAAAACTTCCCTTAAAGGAAGTTCAAGACACAGATGGCTTCCGTGGTATAATCTATCAAATGTTTAAGTAAGAAACAAAACCAATTCCACAAATACTCTTTCAGAAAATAAAAGAGGAGGGAACAATATTCAATTCATTTTATAAGGCCAGTATTACCCTAATATCCAAAGAGGACAGACATGATGAGCAAAGAGAATTACAGACCAATATCCCTTAAGAACATAAAACGTGTTACAAAAATCCTTAACAAAATGTTTGTATATACCTTGAATCCAATTTACTAAAAGTAAACTGCAGTTTCACCTGGGAATGCACAGTTGGTTTAACTTCTGAAAATAAATGCAAAATTAGCCATATTAGAATAAAGGAGAAAAAGGAACACTATCATTTGAATAAATGTAGAAAAAGTACTTGACAGAATTCAATACTCTTTCATACTTAAGAAGATAATAACTTCCTCCGATTAAAACTGACAGCTAAAATCATACTCAATGATGAAAAGTTCAATGTTCTCTAAGATCAGGAACAGGCAAAGGTGTCCACTCTCTCCACTTTTGTACTGGAGTGTCTAGCCAGTGCAATCAGGGGGAAAATAAATGAATAAAACACATATAGGTGTGAATTTAAGAAGTAAAATTGTCTCCCCAATGGCAATAACAAAATCATGCATGCAGCAAACTCTAAGAAATCTACAACAAAGTTACCAGAATTAATAAATTCATGTAGCAAAGCTCCAGAATATGAAATTAATATACAAAATTCAATTTATCTCTGTATACTAGCAATGAACAATTAAAGATAAAAAATTTTAAAAACACAAAAACAGAATGAGAAAATAATGTACTTAACAACAAATTTAATGAAAGATATGCAAGATCTACACACTGAGAACTACAAAACATCGCAACAAGAAATTGGAGACAATAACTAAATATATTGTGTCCGTTGGCTTCAAAGGCTTAATGTTATTCAAATAACAAACATTCCAAAAATTGATCTTTAGATTCAATGTAATTCCAATCAAAATCTTGCAAGCGTTTTGGAAGAAATCAACAGCTGACTTTAAAATTTATATGAAACAGCAAAAGACCTAGACTACGGAAAACAATTTTGAAGAACAAAATTGAAGGACTTACATCTCCTGATTTCAAGGCTTATTATAAAGCCACAGAAATCAAAATGGTGTACTACTGGCAAAATGACAAGACATAAAACAGAGTACAGTCCAAAAACTGAACTACACTTAACATCTCAACTGATTTTCAACAAAGGAGCCAAGGCAGTATCAGTGGAGCAAGAGTTTTTTTCAACCAATGGTGCTGCAACAATAGGATAACCACATGGAGAACAAGGAACCATAGACAACCCATACCTCACACTATGTACAAAATTAATTCAAGCTGATCACAGACCTAAATATAAAAGCTAAAACTATTAACTTTCAGGAAAAAAAAAATAGGAGAGAATTGTTCTGAGTTTAGGTTAGGCAAAGATTTCTTAGAATACAAAGAAACACAAGCTATACACGGAAAAAAAATTGATGAAATGGAAAGATTAAAAACTTTTGCTTTCCAAAGAAAATGTTAAGAAAATTATCCAGCAAGTCACCAAATGTGAGAAAATATATTTTAAAACATCGGACAAAAAGCTTGCATCCAAAACATTATCTCTTTCAACTCTATAGTAAAAAGGCTAACAAAACAATGAAAAATGAGTAAGATTTGCACACTATAAAACATATGCAAAGGCAAAATAAGCACATGAAAAGATATTCCACATCAGCAAAGACAAATTAAAACCACAGTGAGATTCCACTACCCATCCCCTAGAATAACTAAAGTTAAATAAGACTGACATTTTTAGTTATTAATTACACTATATTGTAATTATGGACATGTTTCTCTATATCAATAAAATGTAAACGCATAGAGGAGAAAAAAGAATCACAATAAGTGGTGGTGAGGATTTGGAGCAACTTGAACTGTCATACATTGCTGGTGGGAAAGTAAAGTATATAGACACCCTGGAAAGCAGTACAGCAGTATCTTATAAACTTAGGCATATACATAACATGTGATTTAGCAATTCCACTTCTAGGTATTAATGCTAGAGCACAGAAAATATATCTCCACCTAAAAACCTTGTATATAAAGATTCACAGCACCATCATTCATAGTAGCCAAAAATTCAGTGCAATCCAAATGCCCATCAAGTGATAAATTTTAGCAAATCCATTATTATTGAATACAACTCAATATTACAAATGAATATTAATAAACAAAATATGAATGAATCAAAACATTATGCTAAGTAAAAGATGTCAAATCCTGTGTGCTACATACCTCCACTTGTTTGAAACTCTAGAAAAGACAAAACTACAGTGACAGAAATTAGTAAATCAATGGTTGCCTGGTGTTAGGAGTGCAGAGCAGACCAACGGCCAAGGAGTGGGAATATTTTTTTCTGATATATCTCCTCAGGCAAGGGAAAAAACAGAAAAAATAAACAAACGGGACTACATCAAACTAAAAAGTTTTTGCACAGCAAAGGAAACCATCAACAAAGCAAAAAGACAACCTGCTGAATGGAAACAGATATTTGCCCATACATTTGATAAAGAGTTAATATCCAAAATTTATAAAGGATTTATAAAACAACACCAAAAAACAAACAATCCAATTGAAAAATGGGCAAAAGCCCTAATAGATAAAGAGGACATACGGATGGCCAATAGACATATGACAAGATGCTCAACAAAGAAATGCAAATTAAAACCACAATGAGATATCACCTCATACCTATCAGAATGGCTATCATCAATACATCAACAAACACCAAATGCTGACTAGGATGTGGAGAAAGGGGAGCCCTTTTGTACTGCTGGTAGGGGTAGATTGGTGCAGCCACTGTGAAAGCAGTATGGAGTTACAGCAAAAAATTAGAAGCGTAAATAAAAGTTTAAAAAACACAATCAGAAAACAAAAGAAATGGTGCTCTATTCCACTAATTAAAAAAAGATATTAAAACCATAGTTATTGTGTTTTTTCTCCAATATGACTTGGCAAAAATTATAGTAATTACAGGTGTTAATTAGTACAACACTTCTGGAGAGTAATTTGGCATTGTATACTTAAACAGTTGAAAAATGAATAGACTTTCTGACCCAGCAATTCTATTTCTAGGAATTTTTAATCCAGAAATAATGAGAAATTAAAGAAAAATATATATAAGAACTATATTGGAAAGTTTTTCATAATGGTAAAATATAATGATGAAAAAACTTTGTATGTTCAACAATAGGTAATAGGTTAAGTAATGAAATACCCATCCAATTAAAGTGATATGGCCAATAATATACATGTGTCCTTACTGATGTATGAAGACATTCTCAGTATTGGTTTTCTTCCCCTTTCTTGCATTCTATCCTGGTAACTTTCATAAAAATGCTTACCCTCTACTTGTGGGAGTTATGGTACAAATAAGTGGCTAGTAACTATTGTAACAGTCAGATTTCTAACATGAGAAGAAAAATAATCATTCCATATGAGGCTATCTTTTCTAAGTTTTATGTGATTAAAGAAAAAAAAAATTGGACTTAAGTTCTGACATGAGCAACTATTTCATTTCAAAAGAGCTCTGTTCCAGAGCTGTAATGTTACTTTTTACTTAGTTTGCTCTGTGATAAAGAAGTAACAGAAGGTTCTAGAATACACCCCCCCCCCCAGTTTGTATTATTTGGGCCTTAATTCCTTTATGCATAAAAGGAAAATGGCAGGGTATGGGAATAGCTCATTTCTAGTTCAAAGGAAGATTAATCTATTATAAATCAGTCAACACCTTCAAAAAATATATAGAGCTGGCAAATTCAAAGTACCAAGAAATAAATCTTTGTCAACAAGATTCACTTAAAAAAAAAAAAAGACTAGGATATTTATTAAATCCTGGAAAATTTAAACTTAGGGAAATTTCACAGTATCATAAAATGGAAATTCAATCTATCAAGGACACCAACAAAGAATCACAGCTGAAAAGAGATACATCCTCAATGGTTTCTTAGTTGCTAAAATTTAAAGTCAATTACCTTACTTGAAGAAAATGAAAATACATGAGCATCTGTCATTATAACCATATTAACATCAAGTAATAAGATGTCTAATACTCCCACAACTGCAGGTAATTTTAAACAGGAAAGAGCAATATACGACTAGTTATGCAATGTTAATGATGCCTATTTTAAAATAATGATGATGATGATGATGATGATGATGATGATGATGATGTTTCCCAATCCAACTAGATTCAGATATTCAAATCAAGTAAGGATAATTCATTTAATAAATAAGAAATACAACTTGGATTTCCACCTAACAAACAGTAAGTACCATGTCTAACAAATTTGCCCTGCAACTCTGGATATCTTAATTCAAAGAAGAGAGTAAATAACCTATGTATAATGTTTATAAATTTGACTGTAAGATCTGAGTTTTACTTGTTTAATGCCAAGTCAAAGAACACAAGTACACACAAAAAATGAAACTGATTAATTAAATATTCTTAATAAAGGAAACAATTACATTTAGAAAAATGGCCAATTATACACAGTTAGTATAATTTCAAATTTTCTGCAAGCAACCAAGTAAATATTTTGTTACCTGAACAATTTTTTTTGCCCAGCTGCCTTCAGTTGCTGTATGGCCCTTGTACCTTAGAGCTTCATTTTTAAGTTAAATTATATGTCAAACCAAACTGAAATACAAGACATTGGTTCAAGTAAAGCTTCATTAGATGGAAGAATAAAATTATCATCAAGTATGGTTGAAGATGGTAGTGATGGGATGTGGTCCTGCAACATACAAGACCACCGGACAAAACAAAGCATTTCCAAAGAGAAAGGCTCCAACCATCCTATCACTGTTTAGACCTCACAGTGTCTCACTTATGCATTCCACAAGGCAACTGCTGGGAATGTCCTCCTTATTTTCTAACTAAAAAGGGAATGGTTCTTTAATCTTTCAATAGTAAAGAATTTCTCAAACTGTTTCCCTGACTCTAATGATCTGTAAATGTACATTTTTATTAGGGTCTTATTTCTTTGTTGAGGAAAATTAAGATGTTTCAATGTTCTCTTTTTCCCTTTCTCTCTGCTGTTTGGAAACTGAGGTGGGAGTGAGGAACTAGAGAAGTATCTTCAAGATCTACATGGGCTTTTCACTGATTTAGATCAATGACCCAATGAAAGTTTCTCTTTTGATGCCCACATGTCAGGATTCCATATTAAAGTTCTGGTAACCTTCTCAGTCCAAACGCGATATTTCACAGACATTTTCTCTTTCTTTAGTACTCCCTTTGATTATATCCCTTTAGGTCTAGAGATCTGAGGCTATAGTGCAGGAGGATTTTAAATAATATATGAACATTTCATTTCAAAATCTCAAGTCTGTACCAAATGAGACACAATAATAATTCTGCAAGGTTTTGGTCAGCCTACATTTTCTAGGATTAATTATTTAAGCTAGACTAAAAGTGAACTACACTGTATTTTTTCTCATGTGTGAAATTTTAACTTTCTATAGTAGAATCAAGCACTTAGACATTTTGTAATTCTCTTCCAAATTAATTCCTATTTTTAGTGAGTCAGTATGAAGTCCAGAATGCTGTTTAAGCTAGATTTTTCTAAAATCATTTAAGTGGCTACCACGCTTTTTCAACCTTTGAAACGAAAGTATATTCTTGATTGATAAAAGAATGCCTGTGCTGACAATTTCTTGAATATCACTATTTAATCAGTAAGGCATCAACACGAATGTGCAATTATACTTCATGACAGAGACTTAGAGAAACACATGGGAAATTCTGGAAAAATTAAATTCTCCATTCCAGTTTTATGATTTTAAGGTATCTACAACACAGTTTGAACACACAACTAAGAGAAAAGGAGAGTAACATGCTTGGGGAGAAATGACTTTTCTATTTGAGCCAGCTATTTCAGGAAATCCTAGAATACTTACAGTGAGTGTCAGAATGCCATCTGGCTGTACTATTGATGTAATTTTTTAAATGTAACTTTAAGGATTGATGCAATCCAGGCATGTGGGTGGGGAAAGGGATGCCTGATGGGATAATCACTTCGACTATATTTTAATGGCAGAAAATTTGGAATATGATACTTTACATCTTGATCAAGAAGTGAATTCTACTGACCCCTTGCCTTATAATAAAGCTCCTGAAGATTGAAGTATAAAATTATACTAAAATCTTGAGAAGTAGGATTCTTGACTCTAGAAGTGAGACTTGGAGACAGAGAGATGCTTCTTTTCTAAACAAACTCTAAATTTCATCCACAACTATGTGAGTTATAGTCTGGGGAAAAAAGTAAAATAATTTCCATCACATGTAAAAGTTACTAATCTGAGAAATGCAATTAATCAGATACTCTACCATGTACTTCCACAGGGTCCAGGCCACTGTCCAAGTTGACTACCCTCCTAGTTTGAGGGGTATTATACTGCTTAGGAGAGCGACATAAAACAGGAGGACTTAGACAAGGAGGCAGCAACAGTAGTATGGTATGTCACTGAACAGCACCATACACATAAAACTCAGTCTCTTTTCCTGTGAGGACTATCCTTTCCTGGTACACAGAGCAAAAATTTCCACTTAAGTTTCCTGACGGCTATTATTTGTGCATTCCCAATGTTCTTTCTCATCTTATTCTCATTAGCAGATAACAACTCCCACTATCCAAAAAGACTTCTCAGAAAATTAAAAAACTGGAGCTGAGAGAGGTGCCCCTTCTTTGGTTAAAGAAGCGCTATTAGGGTGAGAACGGAGAGTTGCCTCTGCCATTTGGAGAAAACAATCACAATTTGCAGAGAAAGATAAAGGAGACAAAAATCCTGATACTATTTCAAGTCTTATATATTTTGCTGTGTATAGTGTGCACTTTTTTGCCCAAATTTTTTGAGGGAAAAACAAGGATGCGCATTATACATGGGCAGTACTAATTCTGTATCTATATAAATGTTTTTAATTCTTTTATTTATGCTTGTGCAGTAAAAGTGTAAAATCTAGAAAGCAATAATGATATCCATATGCAAAATAACACCCTGGAATACGATAATCGGTTTTGTTTCTAAATATAAATAAATAAATAACAGAATTAAAAAATAAAAATGAAAGATTTTTTTCCTGGAAGTTTGGGCAAAAAAAGTGGGTGTGCATTATATACAGGAGCACATTATACATGGCCAAGTACAGTACATTTCAGATATACCTAGGCTACTTTTACCTCTATCCATCTTGAAGCCTGGGTGTATAGGCCACCAAGTCTTTTTTGCTCGAGTTTGAGCTGAACTTTTGTAATCCAAGAGACCCAACCTGTATACCTAAATTTACCAAACACTCATTTTTCACCTGTATAAAAATGTTATCTTTTGTCTCTCCTTCTCTTCCCCTCACAGATCATAAATGCTGTAATTTGCTTCTCCAGCAAATCCGTAGGAGATGGCAGTGTTCAAAATAATCCTTTTCAGATATTTAATCTTTTCACAACTGACCTTACATTATGTACTACTATGGATGGAAGAATTCCCTTCATCTCCCCCAATGCTACTTTCCTTTCTGGTAAGCAAGTCTTGGATCCAGTCGGCAAAGGACAAGTAGCGATAGCTGGGTTAACAATGCACTACTTATAATACATATATCCATAACAGTCATTTTAAAGGTACAAAAGAGAAAGGCAGCCATATTAAAATATGTTCTTGCTTTTAGGTTCCTAGGACAGACAGAAACAACTGGACATCAATTTTCAAGCTACTTGGGTTTAAAACTACTCTTGGTTTTGGCGGTGTTTTTGTTCAAAAATCTGAAGAAAGCATCTAACCATTCCCTACATACCCTGGGAAGTTGTGAAAATTATAGCCTTTTCAAAGAGCTTAATTTCACCTCACATAAACAAAAACAAATCGTTTTACTTGTTCACAATATCTCATGAAAATATAACTGCTACTGGCAAAACTTGTGAATCTATCGTATACTAGTAAAAGTATAACGGCTTCTTTCTGCTACCCTGGTTATTGAACAATAGTCTTTTTTTTTCTAATCTTTCCTGTCAATCGCTCTTTAGAGATGTTGGGTTGAAATTCTAATGTATTCTATCTAATGCAGACCATATCCTGACTTAGGCAGTCTAATAGCTGAATAAAGCCTGACACAATGTTCATCAATTATTAACACTCGCAGAAACCATTAAACAGTCTAATACAACATCAATAAATTAGCTGAACAAATGAATAGTGAAAGCCTTTGATGTGTAATTTTCATGGGAAAGATTGTTACCATCATGTTTCAAGAAGGAAAACTGATGCACAGAGAAGTTAACAAATTTGTCTTGGGTCACAGGAAATAAATGGTAGAACTAAGATTGGGTTAAAGTCTGTTGGACTCTACAATATGTGTTGTTTTTTGTCTTGTTTTTTAAATACCAGGTTGCTGTCTCTGAACTCCAAAGTTCTATGAAGCAGCAATGACAAAGCTATCTTTCTATACATTCTAAGGTCCCGTTTGACCACAATTATCTTTCATAGAATTCTCGTTTTTATTATAAATCACACTTTTTGGTATGGCTAAGGAGTAAAGTAATGAGAATATGCAGAGAGGACATGGAGAGAGAGTTAATAGGGACCGCCCACAAAACTCTACTTTTGGAAATGCTATTATACATAGATCAGCCTACTTTAGAAGTGCTCAATTTTGGTTTCATTAATTATGTAGGTATTTCAGAGCCAAAACTATATTTAAGAAACTCACAATATTTTTTCCCAGCACCTGGTCACAAGAATATTTCAAAGAAACTAATGTCCTTTGCTTCATTTAATATATGTTCTCTCCTCTCCGCCCATCTCCCTTCCCGGCCAGTTATTATTCATTAGTTGGAGAGAACATTTCTGACAAATCTGGTTTAGGAAAACTTAAAAAATATATATAAAAAAAATTCAAACCATTTAGTTACCTAGCTGTTTCTACACAAGGGCAGGACAATTTGTTTTGTTTCACCTTTATCTCCCTGCCACTTATTATACAGTAGGTGTTTGTTGAAAGGGAGAGCCCTACCAATGTAAGGCTGGTTAGAAAACAAGGAGTTTTACAAAACATTATTCACTGAGCTTGAGGATGAAATAACCTTAAAAAGGGAAAGAAAAATCCTAAAATACTGTTCCAAAATATTTAGGCAGTTAATGGGAATGAGAAAATTCCCTTGCAAACTACGGCTTCCTCTAAAGACAAAAATAAATAACACCAAATGAAGAATTACCATATACTAAGTAAATGTTCTCACTCCCTTTTTATTTGTTATAAAGAAACATGTGTATCCACGAGGTTTCTGAAACTGCTAATGTTACACTTCAATAATCTACATTCTTTATCTAAGACAGAAATACTGACAAACCTTCCCTTTCCCTTAGCCTCCAGTCTCCCCTTTCCCCTGCTAACTACTGCCCCCGCCCCGCTTAATGCAATGATCAACACACCAATCTTAACGCATTATGACTGGAAGCATGAGCCCAGCGAAAAGTTGATCTGGACAAAGGACCATTTTAGTTTAAAAATGGGAAGGAAAAGCTGCTGTGCAGGTGTTACATGTCACCAATCCAAAGACGTTTTGCTTCTGGTAGTACATTTAAGAAACACTTGTATATGGTTAGTGATAATGATTTCTAGGTTTTTCTTGGTCAATGAAGGGCACCTTCCTGTCAACATTTCCAAAGATGATAAAATGACATTCAGGTCATAAAAGATAGGTTGGTTGGCAAAAGAAAAGAGAATATGATGCCAGCATGACAAAGATTTTTTATTTTGGAAGATATTTAATAAGCACATTACTTAAAAAAAAAAAAAGGCTAAGAAGGGGTCATTATCCAGTATGATCTGTTTTACTTGGAGTAAATGCCAGAAAACTTGCCATGTGTCTTCTGGGATACCTCAAAGTAAAATCAACAAGAGTTTCCCTACAGGAAGAAGAATCGCCCCACAAGACAGACTGTCTCATTTTACGGAGTACTATGATAGTTTTAGTCATTACTTTTAGACAGAAGGGGGGGGGGCGCAACATAGATGTGAGTGAGAAACATCAATCAGTCATCTCCTGTATGTGCCCAAACCAGGGATGGAACGCTCAATCCAGGCATGTGATTTGACTGGGAATCGAACAATCAACCCTTTGGTTACACGATGATGCTCCAATAATTGAGCCACGCCGGCCAGAGTATTAGTCATTACTTTTTAAAGGAGACTATCAGGAAATAGGTCTTACATATATAAGATAACTTATTTGGTTAATTTGGTTCAGATTACTGAAATGTAACTAACCATGTGAATATGATTTGTGGGAGCTGTTACTTCATATTTAATAAAATGAAGCCATAGCAGCTGTAAGAACTACATTGACCTTTGTTCAAATAATGATACTATATTTCTGACACATGTAAACACAAAAATTAGACACTCCAGTACTTAATGCCCAGATAAAATGTTTGCCAGATAAAATAAAATATCTGCTTAAGATACCTTCTGTTAAGACATTACATGCTACAGATGCATCAAAAGACTGCTTGTCTCTCAGTCTCTCCCTTCCTGGCACTAACTCTTATCCTGAGTCTGGTGTGAATCCTTGATATTCATAATTTTTGATACATATGACTATAGCCATAAAAATATGATTATTTTTTAAATTTACATAAATGGCATCACCCTAGCCTATGCTTTTACATATAACTTGCTTTCCTCCACAATCAGCTTTATTTTTAAAATTTATCCATGTTGATCCATCTAGATCTAGTTCACTCATTTTATGTATAGCACTGCATTCACTATTTAAACTGTAAGCCCACAGATCCAAGAAGTTCACTGAAGAAGAAATGAAGAAAATTATATCAAGACACATCATAATCAAACTGCTTAAATCAGTTGGGGGGTGGCATGGAGAATATGATGAAGGTGGTCAAAGGTACAAATTTTCAGTTATAAGATACGTAAGTGCTGGAGGTGTAAGGTACAACACGACAATAACTGACACTGCTATATGGTATATTTGAAAGCAGCTAAGAATATCCCTAAAAGTTCTCATCACAAGGAAAATAAAATCTTTCTTTCTTTTTCTTTTTTTTTGTATCTATATGAGATGATGGGTGTTACCTAAACTTACTGCGGTAATCGTTTCATAATATCTATAAGTCATTAAAAGCTGTAGACCTTAGACTTGTACAGTGCTATATGTCAATTATCTCAACAAAACTGAAAAAAAATTGTTTAAAACTATGGATAAAGAAAATATCTTAAAAGCAGCCAAAAATATATATATTACACACAGAGGATAAAGATTATAGCAGATTTCTCACTGAAAATAATGCAATCTAGAAAACAGTAGAGCAACATCTTTAAAGTACTCAAAGGAAAAAAATCATCACCCTAGAATCCCGTATCTAACAAAAATAACAAACTGAAGATAAAAAAAAAGACTTTTTCAGGTATGCAAAAGCCTAAAGTATTCATTACCAGCAGGCTTGTACTGGAAGAAGTGGTTCAAGGGAGTCAATAAGCTGAAGGAATATGATACCAGAAAAAACCTGGATCTACACAAAGAAATAAAGAACACGGGAATAATAACAGATAAATACAAAGACTTCGGTATTATTTAAATCTCTTTAAAAGATAATTGACTATTTAAAGCAAAATAACAATGTAGTGTGAGATTTAAAATATACGTAAAAGTAAAATGTATAGCAACAATAACACAAAGGCCAGGAGGGGCAAAATGGAAGTAGGTTACTGTAAGGTTCTTTATGTTTATATGTAATAGGAACTGAATGTACTGTGTGATTACTTAAAGATGTATACAATAAACCCTAAAGCAACTACTAAAATAATAAAGCAAAGAATTATAGCTAAAAAAAGCCAACAACAAAGATAAAAGAGTCACAAAAATACTCATGATCTATATTTTAAAAATCATAAATTGAAGTCAACAAAATTAAGATCATTTGCTCTTCAAAAGACAGTTAAAGACAAGTCACTGCTTGGATAAGTTAATCTGAAAATCATATAGCTGATAAAGGATTTGTTTTGAGAATACTCTCGGATCAATAAAATGAAAGTAGTTTTTTTAAAAATAAGGAGAAGAAGTGAATAGACACTTCGCCAAAAAAGATATACTGATGGCAAATCACTAGTCATTAGAAAAATGCAAATTAAAATTACAGTAAGAGATCAGTATACCTATAAAAATATATAAAATTTAGAAGACTGACCCTAATAAATTTCAACACAAATATGGAGGAACTGGAACTCACCTACTGTTGGGGGTGTACAATAATAAAACCACTTCGGAACAGTTTAACTTAAAAAGTTAAACATACACTTACCATATTATCCAGTTATTCCACTCCTAGGTGAAATGAAAATATGTCCATGAAAAGACTCAGACATGAATATCCATAGCAGTTTTATCTGTAATAGCTCCAAAATAGAAATAATCCCAAACTATTGTATATCCCTATAACACATTACTACTGAATAATAAAAATTAATTAACTATTGATTTGTGCAACAATATGGATAAATCTCTAAATAAATATGCTGAGTGAAATAAGTCAGAAGAAAAAGTACATTCTGTATAATACTATTTACATAAAATTCTAGAAAATGCACTAATCTGTACTGACGAAAAGCCTGGAGATAGGAGCAGGAGTGTGGTAGGGAGACATGAAAGGAACAGATTATGAAGGGACAAAGGAATCCTTTTGTGGTGATGAATATGTTCGGATTGAGTGACAGTTTCATGGATGTATACATATATCAAATTTATGTTGCACAATTTAAATATGTGCAGTTTAAGTCAATTAAACATTAATAAAGCTGTTTAAAGAATCTTAACCTGTTTTCTTAAAGGAATCTAACAGATAATGTGGTAACTAGAGTTGAACATATAGTATTCTATAATTAAAATTTGCCAAGAGAGAACTTAAGTGTTTGTGCCAAAAAACGAACAAAAAAGACAACAAAACCCAAAAACAAACAAAACTGGTAAATATAATGAGGTGATGGTTGTGTTAATTCAATTGTGGTAATCAACACACTGTGCACTTTAAATATAGTATTACAATTTTATTTGTCAATTATACCTTACTAAAGCTGAAAAAAGTACCTGTTTTCATTAATCACATTGTTGGTGTTGGTATGCTGAGTGCTGCTGTGTATGTACTACATAATGAAACAAACACATACATACTTATGTGATGTTTTACTTCAGTCATTCCTGCTGCCACTGAAAACCAGGATTCTTAATACATGAGAAAGGAGATACAAGTTTAAGATCAGAGTTTTAATAATTAATTTCAATTTGAAGTATCAGTATGAACTCCTGATGTCATTTTATCTTAATAAGATCTGTCCACTGAAAAAGCCTTAGAAACAATGACCAACCCAAAAGGAATAAGTACCTCTAGTGCCCAGGGAACCTTGGAGAAATGGCTGATTCCAGTGGGAAATGTACAGGCCTGGAACACTTTGTCGTATCTAGACTACCAGACTACTAGGGTTATGTCAAAAAGTCTCAGGAGCCCAGTGCCATGACAGTATAATTTGTATATCAATAAAGCCAATAACTGCAATAAAATCAAAGTATGTTTAAATATGTTTAAATCTATAAATAAATAATATTAACTGGTCGCTGCTAGAGGATGCTGATGAACCAATTCATTATTTTTAAAATGGATAAAGGAAATAAATCATGCATTTATCCTACCTTTCCTATAAAAATATACTTGCCAAAAGGTAATCAAAGATGAAATTTCACTTTAAAGAAGGATTTCAGTTACCAAGTAAGAGGGAATGGTACAATCAGAATACCACCATTTTGCAAACCTTAACAAATCAATGGGTCTAGGCATTAATCAACAAGGTTCACTAATATCACAAGACAGACAACCCAATAAATGGCTTCCTGATTAAGTACACACCATGACCTAGTGAAGTAGTTTGCCCCCACACAAAAAAGAAAAAAAATCTAACATAAATGTGATCAAGCCTCTAGATCCAACTACTTAATGAACAGAAAACAGAACAGATAACATGCTAAAACCACACAGATGCAATCAGCAAATCTCATTAAGCTTTAAACCAAAACCACCTAGATTCCTTAAAAATTAAATTCTAAGGGAAAAAAGGGAAAAATATGGAGAGGGTACACATCCTTAATGTGCACATACTCTATCTAACCTTTCTTCCTTGGTGACCTCATTCACTTTATTAAGCTAAAAACCTTGACTGATGACTAAATCTCTCAAGCTGACACCACACAAAGGTGACATGCCTAAAGCCCAACCTCATCATATGTTATAAACTCACAATACTAAAATGAATCTTAGAGATCCATCCAGTCTAACCAACTACCTAATATATTTATCTAATGCAAGCAAGGTCACTTTATTCTTCAAAATCTCTGAACAAAACAAAAATGCTAACACTCAAGTCCCAGTCTATGTTTGTGGTTTCAGCTCTTTTCCTCTCCACATATCCTATTCCACTGACTACATGCCCTTACCTCACCTGTTTCCCAGCCATACACAGCCCCATCACCCCTTCCATTAACTGAAATATTCCAACTGATGTAAATCGGAAAAGAAAATCATTCATGATCCCATTTCTCTCTATAACAACACGGTGAATAATCAGCATTTCTGTGGTATCTTTGATATTGAGGACAGAATATAAAGCACACAAAGGAACCAAGATGTAACCAAATTTATCTTCTTAAGTTCAATTCAAATATCAGTTTTTAATGCTCAGGTAGCTCTAATTCATCTCTGACTCACTCTTTCCAAACTCTCTCTCATTTAGAGTCTATATAAGGTTTTAAAAATCAACTAATAATTTCTAAGTATAAACTCTAGGCATTCTAGAAATAGAATCATAACTTGCACATAAATATAAGGTGGTTAACTTTTCTGTTTATATGAAAACTAATTTTATCTGCCTAAATGCAAAAGACTCACTCATAATCCTTATGAGAAGTATTTTGCTTGTAGTTATGCTCAGTATCAGTTTAACTCTCATTTTTAATGAGATGTAAGTGTAAGCAAGGTCTTTCTAACTTAAAGTCACACCTTATACTGGAATTAGAGTCTAAAGTTAAGGCAAAAATAAAAGTTCTTTAACGAATACAAATTCAATTATGCATGCTTGGCAAAAAGTAAGAAAACAATAATGCTGTAAAATTATACTTTCTTACACTGTTGGTGAGTGTAAATCAGAACAATCCTAGGCAAAGACTTCCAGTTGCCATCTAATAGCATGTTCTACTCCTTTTCCTAGGAAACAGAACTGCAGTATTTTTCAAGGCAAGTAATGCTAACAGACTATTTTACTTCTGCTGCTTGTGTGGCCAGGTGATTCAATTTTTCCAATGAAAAATAGATGGGAATTGTGTGAATTCCAGGAAGGATCCTAAAAGAGAAACTATTTCTTTGCTTCTAAGAAGGGTAACTGGGCAACTGGGGAGACAGAAGAAAATTCTGTAAACCTTTCTGTATCTTTTGAATTTTGAGCAACATAAATGTCTTACTTATTTTTAAAAAAACTACATATTAATTTTTTAAAAACTATAATGACTTTTTAAAATTTTATTTATTTATGTTTAGTGAGGGAAAGCAGGGGGGAAAGAGAGGGAGCGAAACATCAATGTGAGAGAGAAGCATCAATTGGCTGCTCTTCGACAGTGCCCCAACGGAGAGCTTGGACTGCAATCCAGGCATGTGCCCTGACTGGGAATCCCTGATCAGGAATTGAACAGGCAACCTTTCGCTTTGCATGTCAATGACCAACCAACTGAGCCACACCAGTCAGGGTGTGATTTTTCTTTTTTTAAACTGATGTTAGAGAGAAAGGAAGGGAGAGAGAGAGGGAAAGAGAGAGACATCAATTTGTTGTTCCACTTGTTCATGCATCTATTGGTGATCCTTGTATGTGCTCTGACCAGGGACTGAACCTGCAACCTTGGTGTATTGGGATGATACTCCAACCAACTGAACAACCTAACCTGGGGTGACTTTTAAAAACTAATACAGGTTAGTAAAGGAAAATGGCAATATCAGTAGTTATAGAATATCAGAAGAGATATTTGCCGTGGATGCCAAGTAAACTATCTCAATCAATTAATATACCCACTCTACAGAAAGAAGCTGTCATTTTTTTTTAAGGCAACACAGTATCCAGGTGAACATTCAAGTATTCTGAATCTTATGTTATAAAAATGTATGGCAAACAAGTGCATTTGAATTCAGAACATGAGAAAAAAAAACTCTAGCTATTTTCCCAGCATAAACATAACAAATGGAAATATATGCTTTCCTCCCTTGTTTAAGTTTAAATGTATTTATTTATGAATGATGTTATAACAACATCCCTTTTGGGGGGAGTGAGGGAGATGATTAGGAACTCCCTTTCTGCAGTCTGAGTTAAACTTTAATTAATGAATATCAGCCAGAAAACTTGCTAACAAAGGAGAGTCAATGGAAAAAAAGAAAGCATAAAAGATATGATACTGCTTATCTAATTAGATAAATTTAAAATTTTGAGCAGTTGAAATAAAGCAATTTTCCATACACCGAACTTTAATGCACTGAAATTGACTGGTGCAGCACATACAATACTGCAAAAAATACAAAAAGTAATGATAGAGAATTTATAACCCTGTCGACAAGTCACAGCCCAGAAAATTCAGAAGCCTTGAAAACTTTAGCCCCATCACTGCCCAGTTAGGTAGCTGGGTTCTTTTTATTCTTAGCTCCATCACTCAGCAGCTCTCAGATCGGGGTGTTAGACATTTAACAAAAACAGCATTTTCTAACTTAGGAAACATATTTCATTCTTCTAAGCTAGAGAAGGCATGCTGCCAAATTTATTGACTACCTACCACTTGTTAAACATCTTTTTTACATACTATATCTCATTTAATCCTTATGTTAACCATGTAAAAGGTAGGTTCTTTCACTTTCACTTTACAGACGAGAAAACAATACTGAGGTGTTAAGAAGGTGCTCATACTCACACAACTACTAAGTGCAGAACTTAGATACAAGCTAGGTTGCTGCTGGAGTCCAGCATTAAACCAACTATACATAAGCCGAATAGGTCTTAAGTCTTCTCAAATACTGGGCTAATGGGTCTTCTACACAGTTCTAAGAAACTGTATCATGACGTAATTCATATTTCCTCATCTGTTTTGTGCTAGACACTGTGCTAAGGGAAGCTGGCTATTAAATTGGGGGGAAATCTGGGGACCACTTGACATATCTTATACTTCCTCTCTGTCTCTGTCTCTGCTTCTGTATATTCTCTTCATACTTAAAGGTCCTACAAGGAATTTTCATGGTTATTTGGTAATATAAAATCCTACCTTTGTAAGAAACATATAATAATATCTATTAAATGGTCAGTATGATTTAAGACAATTAGTGTGTTGCCCTGGGCAGGTAGCTCAGTTTGTTAGAGTTTTGTTCAGATATGCCAAGTCTGCAGGTCCGATCCCCACTCAGGGCACATACAGAAATCAACCAATGAATGCATGAATAGGTGGAGCAACAAACTGATGTCTGTCTCTCTGCCTCTCTCTCTCTTTCCTCTCTTTCTCTCCTCTAAAATCAATTTAAAAAAATTTTAATTAATGTGCTCATGATATATGCAAACTCCAAATATTTACAAATCCATGTAACATACAGCAATAATTGCTACAAAACTACCATAAAATGTACCCTCAAACAATGACATACATTAGTTACCGGTATAGCTTTTGGAAAATGAGTGTCTCTATTTTCAGAGATTAGGATTAAGCAGGTTTGGGTTGGGAACTAGACATTTGATGCCCATCCTTGGTTAACATTCACTACAAAGGCTTAGAACCTGTTTCAAATTTATGTAATAACCTAATACGGTAACCTTTTCCTTTCTGAATGTGGTATAAAGGTAACTTCCTGTCAACGCCACATAAATCATATTCCTTTCTACTCCAAAAACATGTTTGGTTAAAAAGTAATCAAAATCTCCACATACAAATTCATGTTTAAGAGCTTCTTCCAAAATAGAGTACAGGAAGGTGCCACACATCCCATTCTGACATCAAGAACTTTTCAATCTAATAATTAAATACAATTAGATTCTAGAAATCAAACCTCTTCACTGATGCACATAATTCTGAAAACAAATGGAAGACTTAACGCAAGACAATTTTCTACACATCAAACACTTTAAAGGATGGTATAGAAATGACAGTGAAGGAAAGGGCAGATTCAATATTACAACGTACAGATTTTTTTCTCTGCTTATTTCTCAACCACATGACTATTATTTCAAATAGTCCTCTGCATTCAATTTTTTATGATCAACCAAAATACTTTTTAGGAAGGGCCACACTAAAAACTTTTGCATTAAGCTACTACACAGTATAACCCATTTTAATGGTTAGAAATTCCCTTCTAAATGACTATTTAGATGTAACTTTTAGGATAAATGAAAAAATTTTAAGATGTGCACCTGCATATGTTAGTTACTTAGTCATTACAAACATGCTATTACCTCAATGTTTACACTTTAAAGCTTTTACAGCTAAAAGCACTCTACTTAATTCAAAAATTGACAGGCTTTAAGTGAAGACAAATAAACCCTTTTGGACCATCAACTTTAGAGGTCAATGTTAAATTCTGCTCTTCAATTTCATTTCACAATCCAAACTGACCCAGCAATAAGAGCTGCAGGAAACAAGAGGATAGTGCTTCTCTTTTAACCCCACCTACCCCTTTTCCCAGCCTCCTATTCACAGAGACTTGAAAGCATCCTAGTTTCAGACAAAAGGAACTGATAAAAGTTACATGAACATATTATCAGAAACTCATGATTAGGCATCTGGGACTTGTACAGATGCAGTCTGCCAAAATATTTTCTTATAATCCTGGTGACTCAAATGAACTTTATATGCTATGCTACCAGTCTGTACCCTTTTCTTTTTAATAGCTAATAATGTTTTAAAAACACAAGATTACATACAAAACTATTTTCTTTGGTTGAGCTTGTCAGAAAGTCAGTGCTAATATAATGCAAATGCAACACTGGTATTTATAGTGTTACTTTAAAAACAGCATGAATTCTTTCGGGGTTAGGGGGAAGAAAAGCTGCCCCTCTTGCTACTGACAAACTTTTGGTGATGAGGTGTATAACAGCATTTCTAACACATGCTCCTGAAGTGTGATTTGCTTAGGGACACAGAATTTGCCTGGAGATGTCAAAATCAAATGCAAACCTCATTAACAGGTAACTTTCAAAGCAACATAAAACCCAACTATCTTTGCTCCCCTAACATATACATCATAGATCTATGTGAAGAGTTAACAGGAGAGGCTTCAGGATAAATCTCAAAGATAAGCTTTATTTAATCTTGTCCCACAATGGAAGAGATTTTCCTTTCTAGTTACTTGTGGCTTGTATTTGAGGGGGGGGGCGGGGAGTGTGGGCTGGGGAGTGTAATGGAGGAAAAGTATACATTCTAATTTTTTAGATTTGTTTGTTTAGACTATCATAATCCTAATTCAAGGTGGGTGAGAATTAGGGATCACTTTCAGAATCTAATAAAAGTTAATGGATCCTTTTCTTAAAAAGTGACACACATGCACACAATATTGCACATAATCTGAGATTCACGGATCTTCTGAAACCACTGACCTGCATATCAAAATATAATACATAATATTGGGAAAACTGAATATACACATGCAAGTGAATGAAGCTGGATCCTTACCTTACACTGTATATAAAAATTTACTCGAAATGGGTTAGAAACTTAATATCAGACCTGAAACTATAAACTCCTAGAAGAAAACATAAGGGATAAAGCTTCACAATTTGAAATTTGGCCATGATTTCCTGCATATGACACCAAAGCACAAGTGGCAAAAGTAAAAACAGACAAATGGGACTACGTCAAGCTTAAAACTGCACAGCAAAGGAAACAATCAACAGAGTAAAAAGTCAGCCTATAGGAGAAAATATTTGCAAACCACATATCTGCTAAGAGGTTAGAACCCAGAATATATGAAGAACTCCTACAACTCAGTAAGAAAAATTCAAATAACTCAATTAAGATATGGGGAAAGGGGAGCTTCTGCCCAAGATGGAGGCGTAGGTAGGTTCGCTTCGCTTTCTCACACAAACAAAAGGATAACAGCCACTTTAAAAACTAAAAAGAACCAGAACTGCCAGAAAATCGAACTGTATGGAAGTCCCACAATCAAGGAGTTAAAGAAGAAACATTCATCCAGACTGGTAGGTGGGGTGGAGACGGGCAATTGGGGCAGAGGTTGGCAGCCAAGACAGAGAGGACACGCTGTGGCCAGACAGTAGCTAGCTAACCAGGTGGGCAACATGGTGGCTAGAGGACCCAGTGGCCCCACATTCGCACGAGGATAAGGTGGGAGGAATGACTGGGTAGCAAGACAGACTGTGCAACCCAGGGTTCCAGAGGGAAAAGAAAACTTCGAAACTTCTGGCTGTAAAAACCTGTGGGGGTTTCAGCAGCGGGACAAACTGCCAATCTCACAGGAGGCTGTCTGTTGGAGGGGCCCAGGGGGTCCCAGAATGTACTCAAGTCCACCAACCTGGAAACTGGCACCAGGGCAGTAACTCACAGAGCTCAATTCGCTTGTGGGTTACCAAGTGAAGTGACTGAAAGCACGGCAAAAGCTGAGCAATGAAAGCATTGTTCCCTCTCTGACAACTCCCACACATACAGCACCACAAGGTGGTGAGTGGGTTGCTGCAACCTGGCAAATACCTAAGGCTTCACCCCTTACAACATAACAGGTTCCCTGTCACTAATAAATATGGTCCAAATGAAAGAAAAGATCAAAATTCCAGAAAAAGAACTAAGTGATGAGGAGACAGCCAACATATCAGATGCAATGTTCAAAACACTGGTAATTAGGATGCTCACAGAAATGATTGAGTACAGTTGCAAAATAAAGGAAGAAGTGAAGTCTATGCAAAGTGAAATAAAGAAAAATATACAGGGAACCAATAGTAAAGGGAAAGAAACCAGGACTCAAATCAACCATTTGGAACAGAAGGAAGAAATAAACATTCAACAAGAACAGAATGAAGAAACAAGAAATCAAAAACATGAGGAGAGGCTTAGGAACCTCTGGGACAACTTTAAACATTCCAACATCCGAGTCATGGGGCGCCAGAAGAAGGAGAAGAAGAAGAAGAGCAAGAAATTGAAAAATTATTTGAAAAAAATAATGAAGGAGGACTTCTCCAACCTGGCAAAGGAAACAGACTTCCAGGTAGTCCAGGAAGCCTAGAGACTCCCGAAGAAGTTGAACCCAAGCAAGCACACACCAAGGTACATCATAATTACATTACCCGAGATTAAAGATAAGGAGAGAATCTTAAAAGCAACAAGAGAAAAAGACAGTTACTTAGAAAGGAGTTCCCATAAAACTATCAGCTGACCTCTCAAAAGAAACCTTACAGGCAAGAAGGGGCTGGGCAAATATTCAAAGTCATGAAAGGCAAGGACCTACGTCCAAGATTATTCTATCCAGCAAAACCATCATTTAGAATGGAAGGACAGATAAAGTGCTTCCCAGATAAGGTAAAGTTAAAGGAGTTCACCATCACCGAGCCCTTATTATATGACATGTTAAAGGGACTTATGTAAGGAAAAGAAGATCAAAACTATGAAAGGTAAAATGACAATAAACTCACAAGTATCAACAACTGAACCTAATAACAAAAACAAATCAAACTAAGGAAACAGCTAGGACAGGAACAGAATCACAGAAATTGAGATCACACGGAGGGTTATCAGTGGGGAGGGGGAAGGGTAGAATGGGGGAAATGGTACAGGGAATAAGAAAAAATGGAAGGTACAAAATAGACAGGGGGTGGTTAAGAATAGTATAGGAAATGGAGAAGCCAAAGAACTTTTATGTATGACCCATGAATATGAAGTAAACGGGGGTGGGGTGGGGGGTGGGGATTGCTGGTGGGACGGGGTATGCAGGGTGGAGGAGAATAAAGGGGAGAAAAAAATGTAATAGCATAATCAATAAACTGTAATAGCATAATCAATAAAATATACTTAATCTTATGTAATAAGATTATGTAATAATATTACTTATGTAATAGCATAATCAATAAACTGTAATAGCATAATCAATAAAATATACTTAAAAAACAAGAAAAAAACAAGTTCTGGCAAGGATATGTAAAAACTGGAATCCTTGTACCTTATTGGTGGGATGTAAAATGATACAGGTGGTATGAAAATAGTATAGAAGTACCTCAAAAAAATTAAGAAGAGAATTACTATATGATTCAGCAATACTGCTTATTGGTATACATCCAAAAGAACTGAAAACAGGAACTCAAAGAGCTATTTGCACACCCATAATCATTAAAGCATTATTCACAATAGCCAGGAGGTGGAAGCATTCATCCATCAACAGAACAAACAAAAAATGTACATGAAGAATGGAATATTTTTCAGCCTTGAAAAAGAAGGAAATCTTGTCATATGCTACAACACGAATGAACCTTGAGGACATTATGCAAAGTGAAATAAGTCCATCACAAAAATAAATACTGCATAATTCCACTTATATAAGGTATCTAAAGTAGTCACACTCATAGAAACAGAAAGGAGAATATGGGTACCAGGGGCTGCATGGGGGGAGGGCCGGAGTAGTGGGGATGGGTAATTGTTCAATGAGTGTAGTGTTTCAGCTTTGCAAGACGAAAAGTTCTAGAGATCTGTTACACAACAATGTACATAGAGTTAACACTACTGTACCAGATTCTTGAAAATGGCTAAGAGGGTAAACTTTATGTTATGTGTTTTTTACAATTAAACAAGCAAATGCAGAAATAAAAAGAAAAGGATCCATAATATATAGTACAATAAACCTAGGAAAGGCTAAGATTGGTTTTGAGGGGTCCTTTAATGCCATGCTAAGGCTATGAATGAACTTCATTAGCAATTTAGAGAATGAGATAGAGTGGGTTCTACAAATCAAATATTTAATGATTCTGAGTCTGGCACTGCACTAGGCACATTACATAGATCATCTCATTTAATTTTCCAATAAGACTGCGAATGCAAAATAAAATACGAAGTAGGCAATAAGGATACCAACCATGAGAGCCCTACAGTAAGGCTGGCATAAGGAGGTAACAACAGTGATATAATTTACTAGAGCCAGAGCCAGAATGACCACCCCCCCCCAAAAAAAGTCTTCAACAATTTCCTGGGCCAGGAAATTGATCCAAGAGGAAAATTTATGGGTTTTTGGTTTGTTCTATATAATGTCTTTTTTTTTAATGGTAATGTGATTATACAATCCAGCAATTGTGCTTGATATTTACACAAATGAGTTGAAAACTATGTCCACACAAAAATCTGCACACAAATGTTTATTATAGCAGTTTTATTCATAATTACCAAAACTTGGAAGCAGCCAGTAAGTCCTGTGGTACATCCAAACGATGGAATTTTTTTAAAAATATTTTATTTATTTATTTTTAGAAAGGTGAAGGGAGGAAGAAAGAGAGGGAAGAAACATCAATGTGTGGTTGCCTCTTACACACCCCACACTGGGACCTGGCCTGCAATCCAGGCACGTGCCCTAGACTGGGAATCGAACCGGCAACCCTTTGGTTCGCAGGCTGGCACTCAATCCACTGAGCCACACCACCCAGGAATTTTTTTTTAATTTTTTAATTTTTATTTTTTCAATATAATATTAATAACCAAAAAGAAATAAGCTATCAAGCCACAAAAAGACAAGGAGGAAACTCAAATGTATATGAGTAAATGAAAGAAACCAATATGAAAAGGCTACATATATGATTTCAAATATATGACATTCTGGAAAAGGCAAAACAATGAAGACCATAAATGACGATGACTGATTGTTAGGGGGTTAGGGGGGAGATGGGATGAATAGGTGGGACACAGAGGATTTTTAGGGCAGTGAAACTATTTTGCATGATGCTTTAAGTTTGGATGTGTCATCATGCACTTGCCAAACCCGAAGAATAGACAATACCAAGAGTGAACTCTAATGTAAACTGTGGACTCTGACTAATAATGTATCAATGTTGGTTGACCACATGTAACAAATGAATCACTTTGGAGGGGATGTTGGTGGTGGGGAGGCTGGGGGAGCGAAAATGAGAAGGTTATCTGGGAAACTGGTACTTTCCACTTAATTTTGCTGTGAACCTAAAATATCCCTAAAAAATAAAGTCTATTAATTTTTTAAATGATAACATGATCTATTTTGTAATGTAACCCCTGAAGATTTCATCATTTTATTTCAAAGCTTGAAAAGAAGGCATATTATTTCAGGAAATCTAATAAGTAAATTTTAATTTTATTCTATTGGATATTCAGCTACTTTTACCAAAAATAACCACAAATCTAGGAGAAAAAAATAATTAATAGTACTGCTTCCCAGATTGAAGTAGTACTCTATACATAGTTTTGGCTATTTAAATAACTAGAGGCTTAATTAAAAAGCTCTATTCAATGCTACTTTATTTGCTTATTCTTTTCAGTGTTAACATAACAAAAGGGTACTTTAAGGTAGAAGATCCTTGCAAAAACTCTGTTCCATAAATCCGAATTATAAAATAATTGAGAAAGACTGGAATTTTCTGCAAATCTATATTTGTTAAAAAGAATTAATCTTTCAAGCCCTATCTGGTGTGGCTCAGTGGACTGAGTGCCGGCCTGAGAACCACAGGGTCACCAGTTCAATTCCCAGTCAGGGCACATGCCTGGGTTGCAGGCCAGGTCCCCAGTAGGGGGTATACGACAGTCAACCACACATTGATGTTTCTCTCCCTCCCTTCCACTCTAAAAATAAGTAAATAAAATCTTAAAACAAACAAACAAACAACTTTCAAAGCTTACAGGAGAGATCTGATAGTAATGTAATGTAAGGTTAATGTTATAAAACATGAATATCTAGGATTTATTTTTCTCCAGTATGAATGAATAAATAACACATGAGTGACTAAAACAAGCTGGTTATCAAATATTTTATTAATTCCCTCCATATTAATGCAAGGTTTAACAGTATTCTCTGCATCAAGTTGATCAAGATACCTGATTTTAATCTCTAGATTAATTTTTTTTTACTAATTTACAGTGCCAGATGCCTAACAGGCTTAGAAACAGTTATAATTTAAGTATTTCAAGACAATTCTCCATCACGACTTTTATGAAGAGCTGGCAAACAAAGGAGGGAAGGAAAAGGAGGCTGTATCTAGTATAAGAAAGAGGTGAGGCAAAAAAAAAAAAAAGTACAAGAGAAGAAACAAAAGGGAACATTACAGTAATAACAAAAGAAAGTACCAAGAGGAAATAATAATAATAATAATAATAATAATAATAATAGTAGTAGTAATGAGTTGGCGTGACACACAGCATTAAATTAGTATAATTTCATGCATATCTCTGATTATAATTCTCAATCTTTCATGCTACACCATTACTTCAGAGGCAGAAAAAATGGGGAGAGAGCAAAAGATGTCAATGGTAAGATGAATCCAATTACCACTTCAAACTCAATTTGGTTAGATAGAGGACAAGTGTTTGAATAAAATGAATATACTAATGATAGTTAACCTTTTTTTCCTTCCACTGTTTCATAAACTAGGTTCTCTGTATTTTATTCACATGATTAACTTTCAACCTAAAACACATATGTAGATGCACAGAAATGAGGGTACTCTTCTACCTTCTCCATTTTCAGAAAAATACCAGGAGAAAAGCACCTTTGCTGTTAAAAAATAGAGTTCTTTTACATTATTTCAGCTAATCAATAGTAACTAGCTTTAAAAAAATCATTCAAATTTTAATGATCATTTTCTTAAAAATTCAGTCTCTAAACTAGAAATAACTTGAAAGAGCTCACGATCCTCAAATACTAGAGCCATCACAAATGCCAGCAAACCAAAATTCTCCTTTCCTCAAAACAACTCTATTCATTTAAGACACATACAAAGAAAACAAAAACACAACAAGAAAAAAAGAACTTTCCACTTCACCTGTTTCAACTTGCTGTTTTCACACATGGGAAAGTTTTTAAAATACAGATTTTGTTTGTTGATGTTTTTAGCCTTATTTATATCCCACCCCATTCCAAAACAAATGGGAGGTAGCTAAGAAAGAAACATACAGTATAAGATTTTTTTTACAGAGGGAGGAAATAAAGTAGGAAGGAAAGCTATGCAGTAATGGAGGGATGCTAGAAGGTGGTCCACATGCAAAACACAAGTTAAAATATTCTACATCCCTTAACCAAGGAAGCTGTACATTCAGCTATGAGCTTTATACCAAAGCAAAAGAGGAAAACTAAGTATAGCTTTTAAGTTGAGGAACCTTCACTCAAATGCCCAGTTCCGTCATGTAAGACAAGTGAGTCTTTGGGCTCAATAGTTCTGTCAATATTCCAAAAAGATTCAAGAATAAAAAACAGACAAACTTGAGGCACAAATTGTACAGAGATGTTGCTGCCTAAGCAATGCGAAGAAGCTGCCATACAAGTTGCTCCTGACTAATAAATAATACATATGTGCAGCAGGGAATAGAACCTCAACCAATATGGAAGGAGAAAGATAATTTCTGTCTAGTGATTACTCCTATTTGACTCAGAATTTCTGACAATTGCAAACACAGTCTGTTCAGCTGCAGACCTTTTACAAAAGTGAACTGCTAGTTTCACATAAATTGCCTTAGACAGGGGAGGTTTCTACTGGAATAACATCAAGAGTCAGTTGTCCAGATTAGTTTAATGCTCAGAGTTTGTTCCTGAATGTTTTAAAAACTGATATATCTGCCAGATCACATAATGTAAACCAACCGGTTAATACAGCCAACACTCCTCCTCTTATGACTAATTTAAAATTATACCATATTTCATGAACTGTAAGATGTCACCAATGGTAAATGTGCAATTATTTTATGTACCACCAAAAGGAAAACACCAACACACTTTTTATCAAGCTATGGGATACCTGACTGCAAGAAACATCCTGATTACAGAGATGTTAAGTGGGTATCAGAAAAATGTTTATACACGAAACATGCTCCTTATAGCAACGTGAGCCAGCTTGCTGTCCATCGACCAACCTTTGGTATCCGCACCTCCTCTTGCCTTTTTTGATCTGTGCCTTATCTATTGTTAGTTATCCCAATCTCTTCTCTAGTTGTCTTCTCATCAACCTGTCTCTGCTTTCTACCAGGAGGTATTCTTCCCATCCCTTTTTCATATTACTACTTATGTCTTTTCCTCATCTGCACATATTCAAATATGAAGAAAAATGCTAGGCAGAGGGATAGGTATTTATAAAATTAGCTTTTCCAATGGACACTCATTCTTTTTTTCCTTTTTGCAGAACAAATATATAATAGCCACAAAATGACTATGTAATTCACCATAGAGAGAGAGACAAATTCAGGCAACAAGAAACACCACCATCCATGCTGCCCTCCCCACAAAGTTATCAAGGTCATTTATGAGTTTGTTTGTTTGTTGTTTTTTTTTAAATAGTGCCCCAGCCCCTGCTGGTGTGGTTCAGTTGGTTGGAGCATCATCCCATAACCTAAAGGTTGCGGGTTGGGTCTCAGGTCCAGGCACATACAATCCCCACTTGGGTGGGTATAGGAGGCAACCAATTGCTGCTTCTCTCTTGCATCGATGTCTCTCTGTCTCTCTCTCTCTCTCTACCTTCCTCTCTTTGAAACGAGCAATGAAACAGTGCTCTTGGGCAAAGATTTAAAAAAAAAAAAAAGTGCCCCAAAGGCAAAAATTCCTTTTGATGTTTGACACAAAGGTCTGTCTCTAGAAAATTCTACATATTTCATAATTTTAATGTAAACTAGAATTTAGAATGGAGATCTACATCTCCATTTGTTCCAAAATCATATCACCCAGCCTCTGGAGATGGTAAGACAAATAACATTTTAATCATCCTGTAATCTCTTCTTAAATATGACCAGCCCAAGCAAGTTACCAAACACCAAATATCATTCTTTTACCTTCAACTGCTGAATAAAGTTTAACTGCTTTAAAAGTTATTTTCTAAAAATGAACAGCAAATTAAGCTGTAACAGTCCTAGCTAAAAGCTTAAAAGTTCAAGATTTGTTATAAAGATTTTGGGAACTCAATTCAACAAACTTTAGTGAATGCCTCTATCACATGGCTAGGGACACGGAAATATATTTGGTTTTTTTCTGTAGGGTGGTTCCAGTAGCATTTAGTGGTCTTTAATTTCATTTCAAACAAATTTTGTTAAATTGCATTGTGACAGCTGTCATATCAGCATGCATTTTAAAAAAATCAAAATTGGTGAATTTTTGTGTAGCCATTCTAATATTGAAGATGGACGAAAATAAGCAACATTTTCAATATATTATGTTATTACTTCAAGAAAGGTAAAAACACAACTGAAACGCAAAAATGATTTGTTCAGTGTATGGAGAAGGTGCTGTGACTGATCAAATGTGTCAAAAGTGGTTTGCAAAGTTTCGTGTTGGAGATTCCTCCATGGTCAGGTAGGCCAGCTGAAGTTGATTATCGATCAAATCGAGACATTAATTGAGAACAATCGACATTATACAATGTGGGAGATAGCCAACATACTCAAAATATCCAAATCAATAAAATTATTGATGAGAATGAGAAAACATGTCTTTGTTTTATGGGGAAAACCATATGGACTTTTTGGTCAACTAATAAATAAAATCTAGTCTCTAGCTTTGTGTCTACAGAGATATCTCTCCTTTCAGAAAGACACACACACGGAAACAAATGTTAAGATATTAGTTCATTCTGTACGTGGGTATAAATGGCAGTGGGAGCTGAGCCTGAAGGGGAGGATACCTATAGAGGTCATTCGAAGTGAGTGAAGAATAGGATGCTTTTGCCACTATGGAAGTAGAGGAACAATGTTCCAAGCTTGGAGATAAAACTAAATGGGACTTTATTTTTTCCTTTATACTATATGTTGTCACACTTCAAAAACCAGATATAACTCCCAAAGACACACTGAGTACAAGGTGAGAGGAAATAACATTGAAAAATGGGACCTAAAAATGATGAGTAAATCCTGTTTCAATGAGTGAATTCCTTTACTTCCCTAATAACACTCTCAAGAAATAAAGTCCTCAACACAGCCAAGGGAAACTGTTCCTTCAATACTGTATACAGCCTGTACTGGAAATCCACTTCTGCACCTCTCTGGGATCTGCAGAGTGCCTTAGATGCTTTGGGAGGAAACTTGTGCGGGGAAGAGTTCTAGTCTCAGTTGCAGGACTGAGGTGCAGGGACTAATCTTGATGGGGGAAGCAAAGGAATTCTTAAGGACAGAAACAAGAAGAAATCATAAATTTACAAGAATGAAGAACACTATAGCCAGAATTTTCTCTGTGGTCACTGGCCAATCCTTAGGGGACAAAAGTCTAGGTTTTAATGGGTTACTTGCTAGGATAACAAGAGGCTACCTCTGGTCCTACCATGGAGACAGACTGGATTAACAACACTTGTATACATATGCCAAAACTCCCCAAATGGCTTCATCCTTAGTGGGTGATAGGAAAAAAACTCATTCTGCAGAGGGAGATGATAGGAAGGGTCTTTACTGGCTTTGGTTCATGATAGAACAGTTAAACAGAAACATGTCTCCAGTGCAAATTCTTAACATAAATAAGCCCGCACCCTTGTGAAGCTAGAACTCACACTAGTGAGTGGTCTGAAAAACTAAGGTAAAAAATTTACTTAAAAGTAGGTGATACCCCTAGACACTCAAATTATCTCTTAGGAAAAAAAATCTGATTCGTAGCCTCAAAAAATTACAACAAAATTCCAAAGACCATGAGCTCACCATTAAAAAAAAAAAAAACCCACATGAAACAAGCACCTATGAGTAGAGCCAATGACTAGCAAACTATAGAAGTAGACTAACAAAGAATAAAAAAAAAAAATTATCTGATGCTGATGCACAGTGTATTTTTATATGCTTGAAGGAAAAACAATAGAAAAGTATGATGCAGAAATAGGAGACTATAAAAATTGACCAGGCAGACTTGAAAAGAGACAATATACATTACCTATGGACTTTAAATATGAAACTTAAGCTTCTGTACCTAAGGCAGGGAAAATGAATCAATGTTTGCTTTCCCATTATGTAGATAAAGTAAAATAAACAAGCAAACAAAACAGAGACAGACATATAAATACAGAGATTAGACTGATAGTGGCCAGAGGAAATGGCGGGGTTGGGGGACTGGGTGAGTAAAGTGAAGGGATTAAGATTTACAAACTGGTAGTCACAAAATAGTCACAAAACTATAAAGTGCAGCATAAGAAATGTGCTGTACACCTAAAACTAACACAAAATAATACTGAATGTAAACTGAAATTGAAAATTAAAAAAAAAGAAAATAGGTAAAAAAAAAAAAGAATGTTAAAACTCCTAGGGCAATTGAAAGAACTGAAATCAGGCATGAAACTTACAAATTAGAGTAAGAGTGAGAAATCTCAAGCAATTCATAATCAGGTAAAGACAAGAAATATGTAAAGCAAGACATATGGAAAATACAAGATGTTAGAAATAAATTTTTAAAAAAGCAGTACTCATGATTGATGTAAATAACTTCAGTGCTTTCACTTAAACAATTGTCAGACTAGATACAAAATTTAAGTATATGTTGTTCACCAGAGATGTAAAATATAAGGACACAGAAATGTTGACAGTAAAAGGATAATAAAAGTGTAAGAGGATAATAAAAGAGAAGCTGAAAGATACAAAAACACTAAAAAAAGAAAACTGGCAGCCAGTTAACCATTTCCAATTAGGATGTAGAAATTAACAGGATACTTCTCCCTAACACAGCAAAAAGGTTAACTATGCGACAATATCACAGTTTGCTGGTTGGCTGAATAAATGAAGGCTGAGAATTCAAAGAAATGTAAATGAATTTAGTCCAAGAAAGGGATAAGCCCTTGCTAAGAAAGAAAACACCCAAAGCCCCTTCTATCCCCAGACAGAGTAGGAGGAGGATCAAACTGGTCAGTAAGAGGGGTAAGATAAAACAACAAACAGTTTTTTAAAAATTTATATTTTATTTTTCAATTACAGTTTATATTCAATATTATTTTGTATTAGTTTCAGGTATATAGCACAGCGGTTAGACAATCACATACTTCCCAAAGTGTTCCCCCAGATATTTCCAGTAACCACATGGCACCATACATAGTTATCACAATATTATTAACTATATTTCCTATGCTGTACTTTACATCCTGTGACTATTTTATAACTATCAGTTTGTACTTCTTAATCCCTTCACATTTATCACCAGTCCCCCCAGCCCCAACCCATCCATCCCTCTGGCAACCATCATTCTGTTCTCTATATCCATGAGTCTCTTTCTATTCTGTTTATTTCACTCTTCAGATTCCGTATGTAAGTGAAATCACATGGTATTTGTCTTTCTCTGTCTGACTTATTTCACTTAACATACTGTATCTTGCCATGTATAAAGCACACTTTTTGCCCAAATTTCTGAGGGAAAAATAAGGATGTGCATCATTCACGGGTATAACGATAACATACTGTGGGTATAATGATGCTATGTATGATGCACACAAAACTGTGGGTGCGCATTATACACAGCAAAATTCATTAATACCCTCTAGGTCCATCCATGCTGTAACAAATTGTAAGAGTTCGTTCCTTTTTATGGCCAAGTAATATTTCACTGTATATATGTACCACCACTTTTTTAACCACTTGCTTATTGATGGGCATGTGGGTTGCTTTCATATCTTGGCTATTTGAAATAACACCACAATGAACACAGGGATACATACATTCTTTCAAATTAAGTGTTTTGGGTTTCTTCAGATAAATTCCCAGACTGGGCCAAATGGCAGTTTCATTTTTAATTTTTTTTTGAGGCCAACTCCATACTGCTTCTCACAGTGGCTGTGATACACATATCTGATCAGATCACGGGGGAGCAGTAGGGAAGGGCCGTAGAAGTTTGTCAAGGCAATGGTAAAGCCTAGGACAGGGCTGGCTGAGAGGTTGAATGCCTCCAGAGCGCATGGAAATAAAAAGAGAGCTGGCTCTTTGGCTCTGGGGCGTTCTCTCTGGGTCTCTCTCTTTTCTTCCTCAAGGATGCCTGGATGATCATGCTGCAGCTGCCTGCCTTTCCCAACACACAGTGTTTTGGATGGGAAGAACTCCAGGCTCAGCCTAGGATCGAGCTGGTCTGACAGAGGGTTGTTAGGGTTATTCTGTGTGTGTTTAGAGGGGACAAGCTCTGAGACAGAAGGCTGCCATTCTTCCAAAATTGTATAGCTTTTGTATCTTACATTGTTTTAGTCTGTAAACTAACACTATAGAAGTAAGATAATTAAAAACTAATGAGGGAATGACAGGAGAACTCAGGTGTTAAAGAGTTTGGCCTTAAGTGATATGTTTCAATGATTAAAGCTATAACTAAAGAGTTAGTTTGGCTTTAACTGATAGACTTTAGCAACTAATGCATGTGGGAAGCTATTATTCAAAAATTGTGACGCTTTTGAATAAAGACTCCTTTCCTTTAATCACCAAACCTTTGCCTCTGGAATTTGGTCTAGAGAGTGGCGGCAGGCAGCAGGACCCCACTTGCTGTTCGATAACAGCTGCCCCAATCTGCATTCCCACCAACAGTGCAAAAAAAGGGTTCCCCTTTCTCCGCATCCTTACCAGCACGTGCTGTTTATTGATTTATTGATGACAGCCATTCTGACAGGTGTGAGGTGATATCTCATTGTGGTTTTAATTTGCATTTCTCTGATGATTAGTGACATTGAGCATCTTTTCATATGTGTATTGGCCAGCTGTATGTCCTCTTTGGAGAAGTGTCTATTCAGGCCCTTTGCCTAAATAGAACCCTATTCTTGTTTATGAGTTTCGATAGGCATCACCTCTCAAATCTTCCCCACTAAAACATAAGGCACTATTTTTTTACGAAATTAATTCTGTAATAATTTGAGAAATCCACTGTATCCCGTGTAACAACAATGAAAAAAGGAATCATTAATTATTAGATTATTAACTAAATGTGCTGGATGAAATGATCTTTTTGTCTCTTTTACCTCTATAGCCACAAATTAAAGCTTCTAAGAAAATAAGCTGCATTCCTAGTTTTAAGGAAGAATGTACCCTTATATGACATTTCCATGAAGTACAGAGACCACTCCACAAACCATGTGATAAAATACATAACTATTAAATTCAAGTGGTAACTCAAGTGATATTGAAATATCACACAAATTAGCTGGTACTACTTTCATCACTAGCATTGTTGAATCATAACTAAGGTGACAAAAAAATCATCTCTGGGATCATCCAAAATAATTTTTTACAAATGTCTTTTTTCAATTTTCTTCTAACTATAAGATTATGAGCTCCATTTAAAAATGCTTCATGGGATTACAGAATGGTAAAACACTGCCAACTGGGAAACTTAGTACTTCAACCTTCAACTCTCAACAACTTGAATCACTGGGGAAGTATATGTAAAACTAACTGTCCTTACCACTATCTCTTACAGATCATGGTCCAATAGCATTTTGCTAAATTAGTTATGTGAGACTGCAACTTTTAAATGACAGCAAGTGCTCAGTATTGAAATTCAGTATTCCTTATAATAAAATTCCCCAAAACTCAGACTGAGAAAAACAACAGAATCATTAGCCTTTTTAAAAAGATTTTGTACTATGGAAATTATACCTCAATAAAACTTTAAAAAATAAAGCATCAAAAGAATGAGGACAAATCACAGACTGGGAGAAAGTATCTGTGAAAGACATATCTAATAAAGGAATGTTATTCAAAATATACAAAGAATCCTGAAAACTCAACAATAAGAAAACAAAAACTCGATTAAAAATGGGCCAAAGACCTTAACAAACATCCCACAAGAAGAAACAGAGATGGCAAATAGGTATATGAAAAGATGTTCCTTATCATGGTATCAAGGAAATGCAAATACAAAATATCGCTACATACAGCTTAGAACGACCAAAACCCAGAAACACAACATCACCAACTGCTGGTGAGGATGTGAAGCAACAAGCACTCTCATTTACTACCAATGAGAATTCAAAGTGGCCCAGGAATTTTGAAGGACAGACTGGCAATTGTTTTTTTTTTTTTAACAAACTAAACATACTCTTACCAGACAATCCAGCAACAATGCACCTTGGTATTTACCCAAAGGAGCTGAGAACTTAATGTCCAAACAAAAACCTGCACACTGATGTTTACAGCAGCTTTATTCACAACTGGTAAAACCTGAAAGCACCCAAGAAGTCCTTTAGTAGGTGCATGGATAAATAAACTGTGGTACATCCAGAAAATGAAATATTATTCAGCACTAAAAAGAGATGAGCTATCAAGGTATCAGTAGACATGGAAGAAACTTAAATGAGTATTACTACGCGAAAGAGACCAAACTGAAAGACTATATAGTATACGACATAAAAAAAGAAAACTATGGAGGCAGTACAAAAGATTAATGGTTGCCAGTGATTGGGGGGAGGGATAAATGAATACACAGAGCACTGAGAATTATCAGGGTAGTGAAACTATTCTGTATAATACAATGGTGCATGTATGTCATTATACATTTGTCAAACGCAAAGAATGTACAACACCAAGAGTAAACCCTAATGTAAACTATGCATTTTGGGTGATAATATGTGTCAGTGGAGGTTCATCAATTGTAACAAATGTATCGCTCTAGTTCAGGATGTTCACAGTGGGGAAGCTGTGCATGTGCAGAATCAGAAGTGTTACGGGAACTCTACTTTCTGCTCAATTTTTCTGTTAACCTAAAACTCCTCTAAAAATAAAGTCTATTTAAAATAAAAACAAAAATAAAATAAGATAACATAAGTCAGATCATACACCATGATAAGTGGGAAAAAACCTAGGAATGCAAGATTGGTTCAATATTCAAAAATCAATTAATGTTCAACACCCTCTCACAATAAAAACACTCAAAAAAGTAGGAATAAAAGAGAACTTTCTCAATCTCAAATGAGGCATCTGCCAAAAAAAACAAAAAACAAATAACAACCCACAGATAACAAAATACTTAATAGAGAAAGGCTGCACGCATTTTCCTTAAGGTGGGGAACAATCAGGATGTCTGCTCTTGCCTCAGAAATTAGGGAGGAAATTAAATAAAACAGATTGGAAAGGAAAAGTAAAACTATATTTGCGGATGGCATGATCTTGTATATAGAAAACTGTAAGGAATATACTAAAAAACTATTTGAACTAATAAAACAACTTCAGCCTGGTTGCAGGGCAAGATTGATAATACAAAAACCCACTGTATACACAAGCAATGAGTGACCCAAATATGACATTAAGAAAACATTTTCATTACAGTATTGTTAAAAACGATAAAATATTTAGGAATAAACCTAACAAGAAGTGTAAAACATACTCTGAAAACTACAAAATTGTTGAAAAATTAAAGATCTAAATATATGGAAAAACTTCCAATGTTCATGGATTGGAAAACAATGTTATTAAGATAACAATCTTCCCCAGACTGATTTACAGATTCAGTGCAATCACTATCATTGGGAAACAATGTTATTAAGATAACGATCTTCCCCAGACTGATGTACAGATTCAATGCAATCACTATCAAAATCCCATCTGGCTCTTTTCAGAAACTGCCAAGCTGATCCTAAAATTCATATGAAAATGCAAGCGACCCAGAATAACTAAGACAATTTTTTAAAAGAACAAAGTAGGAAGACTCACATTTTCCTATTTCACAGCTTACTACAAAGTTGATAATCAATAGCAAGAGATAGATAACTCAATAGAACAGAATAGAGATTCCAGAAATAAACCCTTACGTTTATACATGCAAAGAATGAAGTTGAATCCCTACTTCATGCCATACAAAAATTAACTCAAAATACATAACAGACCTAAATGTAGGAATATAAAACTCTTAGGAAAAAATATCGGTGTTAATCTTCATGATCCTAGGTTAGGCAAACCCTTTTCAGATATAATACTGAAAGCACAAGCAACAAAAAACAAACATAAATTGAACCTCATCAAAATGAAAAACTTTTATGCTTCAAAGGACACTATCAAGAAAGTGGAAGAACAAGCCAGAGAATGGGAGAATATATTTGTAAATCATATACTACAAATCATATACCTGATAAGGGACTTGTATCTAGGATATTCATACATAAAGGACTTAACAACAAAAAGACAACCCAAAAGTTGGCAAAAGACTTGAAGAGACATTTCTCCAAAGATACAAATATCCAACAAGCACATAAAAAGATGCTCAACCACATTAGTCATTAAAGAAGCACAAATCAAAACCATGATGAGGTACCATTTCACACCTACTAAGATTTCTATAATCAAGAAGCCAGATAAGTGTTGATAACGATATGGAGAAATTGGAACCCTCTTACACTGCTGGTAGGAACATAAAATGAATTCAGCCACTGTGGAAGTCAGTTTGGTAGTTTCTCAGAAAGTTAAACATAAAGTTACCAGGTGTCAGATGACCTAGCAATTCCACTATAAGGTACATACCCAAGAGAAATGAAAGTATAAGTTCACATAAAACTTATACATAAATATTCATCAATATTATTCAAAATAGCCAAAAACTGGAAATAAGCCTAATATTCAACAACTGATGGATGGATAAACAAAATGTGTTTATACATACAATGGAACATTATTCAGGCATAAAGAGAGATGAAGAAATGATATACACTACAACACGGATAAACCTTGAAAACATGTTCAGTTAAAGAAATAAGTCAAAAAAGAACACATATTGTATGATTCTACTGAATAAATATCCAAAATATGCAAATTTATAGACAGAAAGATTAATGGTTCCCAGTGATGGGGCAATGGGGAGTGATTTGCTAATGAGTATGAGGTTTTTTTCAGTAGTAATGAAAATGTTCTAAAATTAAAATGAAAATTTACTCTGTGAATATACTATATCCCATTAAACTGTACGTTTTAAATGGGCAAACTGTATGATACTTGAATTATATCTCAAGAGAGCTATTTTTTAAAAGAGCAAATAATAATAAAGAAAATTCAGTAAAGTGGTTTTCTCTCTTGGTGGGGCAGATAAGGCAGAGAGATGGAATAATTCATGTTTAAAAGCAGCTTCAACAGTGTTGGTGTTATGTTCTGTTTCTTAGGCTGGGTTGCTGGCTCATGGATACTCTCTATTATTCTTGGTAACCTCCACACTTATTATGTATGCATGTATGAATGTATATACAGTTTTAAGTAAAAGTTTATTCTTCTATTATTTATTATTTTATTACTTTCCATACAAACATCTATAAACCTACTTTTGCCTCACACTGTATGTATATTATGTTTGTTCGATTGTTTAAAGAGCACAGGCCTCCAACTGGGCTTCCAGCCAAGATGGTGGCATAGGTAGACACGCTTTGCTTCCTTGCACAACCAAAAGAAGGATAACCACCCATTTAAAAACAAAAAACTAGAACTGTTAGAAAAATCAAACTGTATGGAAATCCAAGAACCAAGGAGTTAAAGAAACATTCATCCAGACTGGTAGGAGGGGTGGAGATGGGAAGCCCAGGTGGCGAGGACACGGGACAAGGTGGTGGCTGGTGGACCAGTATATCCCACATCTGGGATATCCCACATTCACAGGTGGATAAAGCCAGGAGGAAAAACTGGGGAGTGAGACAGGCCACATAACCCAGGGTTCCAGCACAGGAAACTAAAGCCTCAAAGCTTAGGGCTATACCCGGCTGGTGTAGCTCAGTGGATTGAGTGTCTAGGAATCAGCACCTGAAAGGGCACAATCTGCTTGTGGGAAGCAAGGGAAGTGGCTGAAAGCTGGGCAAAAGCTGAACAAGCAGCATTGTTCCCTCTCTAACCACTCCCACACATACAATGCCAAAATGCAGTGAAGTGGGTGGCCCTGCCCCAGCAAATACCTAAGGCTCCGCCCCTTAGAGTGTACAGTGCCTCAAGACAAAGAAATATGGCCCAAATGAAAAAACAGATCAAAATTCCAGAGAAAGAACTAAGTGACGAGGAGATAGCCAACCTATCAGATGCAATGTTCAAAATACTGGTAATCATGTTGCTCACAGAAATGATTGAGTACACCTGCAAAATAAAGGAAGAAGTGAAGGCTATGCGAAGTGAAATAAAGAAAAATACACAGGGAACGAACAACGAAGAGAAGGAAACTGGGACTCACATCAACAATTTGGAACAGAATGAAGAAATAGACATTCAACCAGAACAGAATGAAGAAACAAGAATTGAAAAAAATGAGGAGAGGCTTAGAAACTTCTAGGACAACTTTAAACATACCAACATTTGAATTATAGGGGTGCCAGAAGGAGAAGAGGAAGAGCAAGAAATTGAAAACTTATTTGAAAAAATAATGAAGGAGAACTTCCCCAATCTGGCAAAGGAAACAGACACGCAAGTCGAGGAAGCTCAGAGATTCCCAAAGAAATTGGATCCAAGGAGAAACACACCAGGACACACTATAATTATATTACCCAAGATTAAAAATAAAGAGAGAGTCTTAAAAGCTGGAAGAGAAAAGGAGACAGTTATCTACGAAGGAATTCCCATAAGACTATCCGTTGATTTCTCAAAAGAAACCTTACGGGCAAGAAAGGGCTAGAAAGAAGTATTCAAAGTCATGAAAGGAAAGGACCTATATCCAAGATTACTCTATCCAGCAAAACTATCATTTAGAAAGGAAGGCAGATAAAGTGCTTCCCAGATAAGGCAAAGTTAAAGGAGTTCATCATCACCAAGCTCTTATTGTATGTTAAAGGGGCTTGATCTAAGAAAAAGGAGGAGGTTAAAACTATGAACAGTAAAATGATGACAAACTCACCACTATCAACAACTGAACCTAAAAACAAAAACAAACTAAGCAAACAACTAGAACAGGAACAGAATCACAGAAATGGGCCCCAACTGGTATAGCTAAGTGAATTGAGCACTGGCCTGTGAACCAAAGGGTCACCGGTTCGATTCCCCAGTCAGGGCACATGCCTGGGTTGCAGGCCAGGTCCCAAGTACGGGAGAGCGTGTGAGAGGCAACCACACATTGATGTTTCTCTCCCTCTCTTTCTCCCTCCCTTCCCGTCTGTCTAAAAATAAATAAAAATCTTAAAAAAAAAAATCACAGAAATGGAGATCACATGGAGAGATATGGGGGTGGAGAATGGGGAAAAGGTACAGGGAATAAGAAGCATAATTGGTAGGCACAAAATAGAGAAGGGGAGGGTAAGAATAGTATAGGAAATGGAGAAGCCAAAAAATTATATGTATGACCCATGGACATGAACTAAAGGGCAGGGAAAGCTAGAGAGGGGGTGCAGGGCAGAGGGGGATAAATGGGGGACAAAAATGGGACAACTGTAATAGCATAATCAATAAAATATACTTAAAAAAAAAAGAGCACAGGCTTGGGTAAAAGCCCTATTCTTCCACTTGTTAGCTATGAAGCCTAAGGCAAGTTACTTATACCTCTCTGGTCTGTAGCTTCCCCCTCTAAAAATAGGGACACTATCACGAACCTCCTTAGGGTTATTCTTTATAATAAAGGAATTCTTAGGGTTTCTTATTTAAAGTAGAAGATACTGTTATAAAACCCATAGTAAAAGTCTGCTAGACTCTCACTTCACTAAAATAACCATTACTGGTAGATACCCTTCCAGACTTTTTTGGAAGATGAGTGATTTTTTAAAAATATTTTAAGAAGGCAATCTTTGACACTATTTTCACTTGACCAATTGTGCGCATGTTTCAAAGCTAACCACTCTACTATTCAAAGACATTTAGGTTGCTTTCAATATACTGGGATTATAATTAACAATGAATGAACATCCTTATGATTGCTCTTAATGGTTATTTAATACCTAGTTTAGCTGTACGGTGAAAATACAATGGTGTGCTACTGTGTCCGCCCCCCTACCCTCAAGTTCAGCATTTAGTGACTTGATGTTAGTGGCCTGAAGCTGGCCATTACAAGAGTTTTTACACCATAGAAATCGGCAAGCCCTACAAACTGGGGCTTTTTATTTTTCAGAGATCCTGTTAAACATATACCAGCAAACCACTGAAGTACGTCATTCTTTCCCCATTAATTTTAAAAGGGATCTCTAGCACAAACTAGTCTGCCATTTACTCATTAGGTTTATAGAACAGAATAAGGAGCTTAGAATTGTTTGTAATTGTTTTCTGTGCTAGTCTCACAGACTGCTTTGGCAGGTTTGGTATGCTCTGGTATGCTTTGATGTATTGATGAGACTGTGGTAACGTAGTTTCTATTTTTTTAACATGAGATCGCAGTAGTGCACTGAGAATGTATTTTTCCTAAACAATTCAATAGCATTTTTAATGCATAAGATAGAAAAGAGTAGAAAATAAAGGACTATTTTTAGGAACGGTTGATTACTATAGACAGTTTTTAGATTAGGGCTCTTTGCTCTTAAAAAAAAACAACCCAAACACAAAAAAACAAAACCCTACCAAGGAGACATCTAAACATCACTCTATATTCCCTCATAAAAATTACTCCACTGCATGAAGAAATAGGGATCTACATAAAGACAAGGCCCAGTAATAATACTCTTCTTTGATGATCACTCACTATCAGGCACAAACTTAGCATTAGCAACTTTCAGTTGAACAACAAACACATAGTATGTTATTACTCAGAACCACATTAGGCTCTAGAGACACAAATGATGCTCTCGTCATTTTTGGTGGACCAGTGGGTAGAGAATGTCATAAGGTGTTATAAGCATTTGCTTTTATTAGTATTGAGAGGAAAAGAAACAGAGAGGCTGATTTTGAGTTATCTTCTAAGAACAAGCATCTACTTTAAGAGGGAAAAAAAATCACAGTATAAAAAAATAGTTAAAGTGTGCCTACCTATAGAGATAAGCTGGTATGTGTTGGTAATTAGATCTTCAGCATCTACACCAGTGACCCTGTTTTAAAGTCTTTCCTGCTGAGGTACTTTAAGAAGTCAGTAATTTATTTGCAGACACTGATTAACAACTGAATGAAGTAAACAATGTCTGCTTTCTATGTATTTCCTAATCTGTTACAAGCCATTTAAATTTGAACTCCAGATATCTCATTCTAGGTGCTTCCGTTATTAAACTACGTAAGGTAATAGCTGGGTTGACTTAATAAAACCCATTTTTGCAAGTAAACCAAAAGACTTCACTTTTTAAAGACTTGCGTTCAGTTGATTTGTAGCACGCATATCTCATATTGTAGCCTAGAGAGCAAACACAGCAGCTGTGGCCCTTTTCATACACACAGTTGTGGCTTGATATACAGAGTGACAATTTCAACCACTTCCAAACACTGATATTTTAGAGTTTAAAATCTATTTCTTAGGGGTTTGCGCTATATATAGAAATAATCATTACCCTTTGGGAAACAATGGTTCATTTATTGAAAATGAGTTTAACAAAGGAATTATTTGGTACTGAAAAAATACAGAGCAGTGAATTGGGTGACACAAATACAGCATCATCAGCTCATGTGACTGTATTAGGGTAGTTGACTTAAAAAAGAAAACTACAATAACTAAAAATTCAGCTTCAACAATGAATATCAATATGTCCTCTGTCACAAAATTATGAAACAAATCTTAGGTTCTCATTTTGAAAATGCCCCTTTAACTCCTAACCTGAAATAAATATCATAAAATAGAAAAACTTGGCAGAATGAAATATTCCTGTTTTGCTTAAAACCTAGTTTTGACTGGTGTATGTTTCAGTTATACATATGATTCACACTGAATTTTGTTTTAAGTATTAAGAGAATAAATAGCATACCAAAAGTCACAACGTTGAAAACTTCCAGTTCCTTCTCTAGTTGGAGAGCTTAAAAAACTTACCGTATAGAGCAATGAGTTGATGCAGTGACCATAAATTTCTTAACATTAAATCTAAATTTAATCAAAATGCAACTTCGGCAAGTTCTCTACAAATAGCCTCAAAGTAGATAAAGCAAAAGTCACAAAATGTTAATCTAGAAGACTGGTTTATGGGTATGGTATATCACTGGATCTTTCAAATTTTCTGAGGTTTAACGTTTTTCAAAAAATAAAAGGGGAGGGCACAATAGCCTCAAAGCAGATTCACAACAAAATTATACATAATGTGAAAAGATTGAGCTGTTTTCCAGCAAAAGCCTTAAACTTTTACCAGAAACCTTAGTCATTGTCACACAAAACACAAAGAGCATTCTAAATATTCTATTTTTTCCAGCTGCATAGTTTTTGTTTTTTTGTTTTGTTTTGCTTTTATAAGAGCACTTCCTCCATTTTCAGTGGGCATTAGGTCGGACAGGTATTATAGGTAAAGCAGCATAAAAGCAAAGGTTCTGGCTCAGCCTCCAACCAGCTGTGTGACCCTGATGAAATCTCTTGGCTTCTCTGGATCTCAATTTTCCCATTTATGAAAGGAATCAGTTACACTAGATGTATTCGAAAGTATTTTTCAACTCTATAATTCCTTTCTGATAGAGTTCTTGGCTTGTGAGAATGAAAAAAATAGTCCTAAAAAAAAAAAAAAAGAGGCAAGCCAAAAATCTACCTTTGTAATGATGTCAGTGAAACAAACAGGATACTAAACTGTACAATGTAATCATGATCACAACTCTAGTAATATTACAAACACACAGGTATCAGAAAAAAAAAATACAGCAAATGATATCAGTGGCTACCACTGAGTTGTAGGTTACAAACAGCTTTTATGTAATTTTCAGATTTCCTACAATATTATTACTTTGATAATGGGGTGGGGGGAGGGAGTTAAAGAGACATAAAAATCCCTCCTTTTAGGTGCAAAAGAAAATTTTTACATTTGGAAAGCACTCCAGAATTTGGATGAATGTTTCAAAAACCGTTGTAGCTAATCAGGAGGGAATAAAAAAATCACTGGTATAGTCACCTACCTGATACCTGGCTACCAAAGTTGTTGCTTATTTGCTCTAAATTGGTAAGCTTTAGGAGGCACTATATATATTTTTTTAACCTACTCTGAAACTGGTAATTATGACAGCTAATATTTACATAGTTCCAGGCACAGTTCTAAGACTTTACATAATACTATATTGATTCATTTAATCCTCACAACAATCCCATGGGACAGATACACTATTACTATCCTTATTTTACACATGATAACCATGAGGTACACATCAAATAATTAGCCTACAACAGCTAATAAGCAGCAGTCAAGATTTAAATCCAGGCAATCTGTCATCAGAGTACATACTCTAAACTACTAAATCAAACTGTCCTTTGTGCTTAAAATATAGTCTTCCTCAGGTATTCTTGAACTGTTTTTGCCCTTGAAGTTCTTCTAAACTACTTTTCTTGAAACTAAAAATAAATAATGGGATAAAAAGACTGGCCAAACTTTCAACTTGCTAACTTAAAGTTATGATTCATATGCAAGTCATTACTTCAAAGCTACAGGGAGTATAATTTTTTTTTTAATTTATTTGTGCGAGAGGAAGGGGAGGGATGGGGCGGGAGGGAGAGAGAGTGGGAGAGAGAAACATCGCTTCTGTTGTTCCACTTATACAATCACTGGTTGATTCTTGGATGAGTTTGCAACCTTGGCACATTGGTATGACGCTCTAACCAACTGAGCAACCCAGTCAGGGCCAAATCTCCATACTTATTGATAGGTAAATAATGTAACATCTGAGGAATTAAATAGCATTAATTACTACATTTAATATTGGAATGTTTTAATAAAGGAAGGCACTTTATTGACATTATTTGTACTCATGAATCTTCTAGGCAAAAAGCCCCTAAAACCAACTGTTGTACCCTTCTAAAATTTCTATTTTATTCAAATGATATCTTAAACTATGTTGCAATTAATTCATTTGGTTCTGAAAAGAATATGTATCAATATTTATTTTGAACACTGGCTTTAGGATATACCCGGTTAACTTTACAATAACCCCACTTACTGTAACATGCAGAACCTGGCAAAAGGAACACAGAGGAAGCCAGCGGATTAAACATAGTTGAAGTTCTCATCTAACACTTAGGCAATTCAAACTCAAAGCAAGCATGCATGTGTCCCTTTCTCTGCACAGTACCCACATTATTTGCCAATTTTTATGGCTTCTGGATTACTTTTAGTAAAGCTCATATTTATCCACATCTGTATTAGTAAATTTCTAGCCCATCAAAGTAAGTACAGAAATTGTTTCCTTTTAAAAAAATTTTAGAAGTGAGGAAGGTGGAGGGAGAAATGTTGCGGCAGGCTGCCTGTTAACTTAGATGTGTAACAAGACAATCACCTGATAATTGCACCCTTTGGGTACTTCTGTACTGGTAAGATAATAACATGAAATAAAGTCACCTGGTTTATTTCAATTAACTTACACAACTGGCAAATCTGCAGCTCTCTGCCATGGTACATTAAGAAAATTAGCATGTAAGAAAAATCACCTGCTTATGTAAATTGTGGATGGTTTTTATCCAAGCAGACAGGAAAAGAAAAAGCTGCAATCTGGGTCAAATGACTAATTTTATCTTTTTGTTCAAATGTCTCTCTTCACCTTTTCTCTGTGACTCAGAGAAGAATTTTAGGTCAAGGAACAGATAAACAAAAAGTTTCTGTGTTGTCCATTCCTCTGCAAGGAGTTTGCTGCCTGACACTACTGAGCTCTATACTACTTAAACTGAAAACAAGACTCAGAACTTTATCTAGATAACAAAACCACAACACTACAAGAGGAAAGAAAAGAAATCAATGGGGTATATCTGATCTAACTGGGAAGGAAAGCAAACATGGCAATGATCAGGTACCAATTTTACCCTCTGTTACTTTAGGCAAACAGAGCTTTAGAAAAGGAAAATACTCCAAATAATTCAGAGGAGAGAAGACAAATTCTCCATAGGGAACATGATTCTACTTTGCTCTATAAATGTACCCGGTCAACTTCTTCTGAGTCTGACATAAGTTAAACGAATGTGTTCTTGGTCAGTAATGACTGCCTCCCCAGCATCGGTTGCTGGAATTCATCTTTTCCACTTATAACTTACTCCATCTGCAGGTCCAGGGTGGACCTGAGTGCTCAAAAGTAATCTTATCTCCGCTGACAGTGATTGGTTCAGAAATGAGTATACAATTCAACAAAGGCCAAAGAGACTCCAGAACTGTGCTGGTCAATAAGGTAAAGTCGTCATACCACAACAGGGTTATATTTATCTCATTTTTCCTTTAAATAATTTTAGAAGCTATTCAACAACTGTAGTCCTGAAGAAAGTTGTCTTGTGGTCATTAGCAGGTTATTTGCCCACAAAAAATGCCACAATACTTTACAAATATCGACACAATTTCATTAGAGAAGTTTAGGGAAACACAGGATTTTATAAATGAGGAACCAAGACTCAGAAAATTTAAATAACTTTATCAAGGTCATAGGTTGTTGGCAGCAAGGTGGGGATCATGTCTCCTAACAAGTTTAGTTTAGTACTCTATTACCCTGTCATTAAAAAAAAAAAAAAAAATTACTCCCAAGGAAATGGTAACTTGAACATGGTAAAAATCAAGTTCTTTGGTTTATTAAACTAGAAACAAAAACTTAGGATTTGGGGCAATTTTAATAATAAAACAAAGTGCTGTCAGGATTTGACATTCTTTAGAATCAAACATACATACCAGAGGAAAAAAATATCATACAATCAATCATCTTCTCAAATGCCAGCAACGATCTATTTGCTAAATTTGATGTCCTTTTCTCCACCTTTATTTTCTTTGACTTTGTTTGCACCAAAGACTTTGTTTGCAGCAAACCATTTTCATAACTATCTTCTGCCACGTGTAGGTGTCAATCACTGTGAACACATTTTCTTATCTGCCTGTCCTATAGCTTTGACTCCAATAGTTTCTTCCATTTACAACGGAGTATGTTCCTTAAGGTTCAGACCTCAGCTCCCTTGATTATTCTATTTATTTACATATCTTTTTAAAAAACCTATTTGAACCAGTCACTCTCCCATTCAAAAACTTTCAACTCTGGGTTCCCATTCCCAGTGTTTCAGATTTTTTCATTATCATTGCACCACCAAGGAGCAGTTTTTAACATTGTTCCCCTAATCACCCCCCATGAAATTTTAGTACCATAGATATGATGCATATCTGTTTCTGTAGTGTATGTATACACAGGGTTGCACAAAAGTAGGTTTACAGTTGTGAGTACACAAAACATAGTTTATTCTTGTACTATTATTTATTATTGTATTTTTTCCATATGAACAATTACAAACCTACTTTTGCCCACCCTGTATGTGCTTTATTCATAAAAAGAGTAAGACTTTATTTCTTTTGCTCATCTCCCAAGAACCAAGGGTATCTCGACTCTTCAGCAGGATACTCCAGCCTTTTCAGGATCTAGTTCTAGAGCTTGATCCTTACCTCCACTTTATCTCCTATCACCCTCTGCACTGTACTCTAGATTTCAGCAAGTCCCGAGAATGCCCTTCCCCATTAGCTGACGCCCTCATTCCTAAAACTCATGTGATATACTACCCCTTCTAGGAAGCATTCATACCTTCCACAGAAAGCCCTCCTCTGTTTCTATAATATCCAGGGAATGTCTCTCTTGCTGCAATAATGGTAATGAATTATAATTATCTATCTGCCTATCTCTCTCCCTCAATATATCATAATCTCCTTGAAACCACTATCATATAGCACAGTGCCTGAGAAACAGTCAACACATAATAAATGTGTACTGTGAGAACAAGTGAAAATAATGTATCTTTAAGTTTTTATTTAATGATTTCAAATTTAGTTTCAATTCTCCATCAAGACACCCTGAGAGCCAGGATGTATTATTTTTCATACTGTTTGCTTAACTGTTAGTTCCTTCAGGGCAATAATATCATGGCCTAAACATCTCTGTATCACAGTACCAAGAGCAATACAGATAATAGCAGAAGCTTGATAGAGGTTTGCAGAATTCTTTACAGAACTAAATATCCTACAATAGTGCTGGTCCATAGCAGGTTGACAATAAAAATACACTGGCTAGTGAGTTCCAGCAATGTCAAAACTTTCTACTGTCTGATAATAAATATGATTCAATTAGCCTAACTAACTCAGATGTGAAAATGGATTTAGGTAAAGAGCACCAATCATGATCAATAGCAGACAATCCTATACACCTCTTACTAACACCATTACAATTAACTGTTAATGTTCGACTCAGTATGGTTTCTTGGAAGACATCTTTTTATGATGCCAGAGTGCCAGAATTTTTTCTAATGTTTCTTGCCTAGGGTACATTGAACTACAGACTAGGTCTATGATAACTTGTCACATGCTTATTGACACTATTACAACTGTTGCCTTAAGCACTCTCTGTATTACCCCCAAGCAACAAGATCAAACTGATATGCTATATTACTTAGGAAATCATTGTTGATTGATCTACATTAGATGATCCAATCAACAAATAATTCACTGAAGTATTATGGATGCACAGGGAATTATAAGTAAAACCCAAATATAATCTTACAGTGAAAGAGCTTCTACCCAATGGTTTCTTTCTGTTTGGCTGGATAGTAAATGGAGACGTTTCTTTGGCCTTGACAATTTCCATCAAAGAAATCAAATCAGCATATTAAGGAAACATACAGTATATAAACAGTAGATTCTTGAACTGCTAGGACATCAACAAATCTAATAAAAAGCACCAAGAATAGCCACTCAATTCTATAATATAGAATCAGTAAAAACTCTAATGCTCTAAGTTATAAAGATAATGAAATATTTCAGCATTCCATTAGAGGATGGCCTTTTATATCAAGAAACAACATTTCTACAGTTGTCTGTGTTTTCAGGATAAAACCCCGGAACTTAGATTCAATCATATACTCAGTTAATGCATTTTGCAAATATTTTTCTTCTAGCATAGCATATGAAAGGGAACTCTGCCCTTATTTCTTTTTTCAGGACACACACCAATGGTACTAATTGATGGTTTAAAAAGTTGTGTGTAATTTTGAGGGACATTGTTGTTTTAGCTTATTTGAAAAGGCAATTCTTTCTGAGATGTTTTTAAATAAAAAATATGTCTTTTTTCTTCTAAAATGACATTTAATAGTATAGCAAAATTTCTCCCCAAGAATGAAGTGAGTTTCTTGTGTTGTATATTTTATTTTTGGTTTTTGAATATAATTTGGATAATCTTGTCAGAAGCCTAAGTATAAAATGACTTCCAATGTTACAGGTTATGGAGTTTCCATCACCAAGAAATTGGCTCAATATCATTAGATTGTGTTACTTTTATTCTCTAACTCTGCTTTCTCTACTTTATGATCACGAACCTACAGTTTCTAAAAGTACATCCTAAGTACAAAATGACTTCCAATGTTACAGGCTATGGAGTTTCTATCACCAAGAAGGCAGCTCAGTATCATTAGATTGTTACTTTTATTCCTTAACTCTCTTTGCTTTCTTTATTTTATGACCATGAACCTGTAGTTTCTAAAAGTAGGTTCGTTTGTAGTTAAAATTAACAATACAGATTTCCACATTTCTAGTTTCACACAAATGTGTTGTTATGTCTAGAAGAGCAACATTTCCTTTTATGGTGTAGGCTCTGCTTCTTCAAAGCTCTCTGTACAAAGCAGAGACCACCCCCTCCCCACCCTCAAAGAATCCAGCTGTGGCTGTTAATCTTGGCCAATTGAAAAACTTCAATACTACAGATTCTTAACCTGTAAAATGCAGTTGATAACAAAATACACTTTACTATAGTTTAGTATACACCTTTCTGAGGTAACTAAGTCCAGGATTTCCCCCCAAACATATCCCAAAGCATTTCCCATTTTTCAAATTATAATTTGCTATTTGAGGAGTAAGAGGACCAGAAAAAAAAAAAGCCTCTAATTTTCACAAGATGAGCAAGCTAGACAATTTTTGCATCGCATAAGGATTTACACTGAATAATTTTCCATCAAATCACACATATTTCCCCACCTCACTGGGATTTTATTTAGCAATTCACACTTTTTCATCCAAACACAAGTAAAATGTATTTCCAGTAAAGCTGGACTTTGACAATAAGAATGTCCTTTATTTGTTACATCCTGAGAAGAAAAAAATTAATTTCCTAATTTCCTTCCCAATATGTAAATCCATGATACTTTCTAAAACAGTAGAAATTATCTTACTAGAACACCTACCAAGTCCATACAAACATGTATATGCACTTTTATGTGTTTGTTTTTTTAAGTAATTGAGAGAATAGGACACAATATTTTCCCCTGACTCTCCCTGGCATATAGCACAACGAAGTAGACACTCTGTGGTAAAGTCTTGCATCCAAAAACAGTCTGCATGTTGATTTCATCTGGTAAATTTGAACATATATGAAACCACTTCTATGCACACTAATATAAGTTTGATTTTTCTACCAATAATAATTATGACTTTAAAAAGCTAGCATTTATTGAATGCTTACTATGTGCTAGACAGTGTATTCATCGGTTTATAAGGATTACCTCATTCAATCCCTACACTGATCCTATGAGATAGGTGCTATTATTATCCTCATTTTATAGATGAAGAATAGAGAGGTTAAATAACTTATCAATATCACACAGTTGGTAACTAAGTATCACTACAGTGATGCTTAAGTTTTGAAACACAAATAATGGTAACCTGTGGAAGGATAAGAATAAAATCCAAAGTTCTCCAACTTGCAGAACGAAGGCACCAGACCAAATTAATACAAGGATCTTTACCTTTCAATTAATCAGATAAGTAAAAAACTAAAAAGCAGAAGCTTTCCCCACATTCACTTTAATCGAAATGGCAATATGTGCCATTAACTCAACCTGTGATAGTTCAAACTGCCAGTATCAAAACTTCCTAGGTTTACCCTGGCTGGTGTAGCTCAGTGGACTGAGTGTTGGCCTATGAACCAAAGGAAGGGTTACCGGTTCGATTCCCCAGTCAGGGCACATGCCTGGGTTGTGGGCTGTGGGCTGGGTCCTGGGGGGGGGGGGGGCACGTGAGAGGTAATTATATGTTTATGTTTCCCTCCCTCTTTCTCTCTCTTCCCCCCTCTCTAAAAAAAAATAAATAAAATCTATTTTTTAAGTATTATTATTTATAACTCTTCAATAGCCTGAAATGTAATTCAACTAAGCTAAAAAAGCCTAACGGTCTTGACAGTTGCTTAAAAAAATAACCAAAATCTACAACACTGCTTAAAATCCTATAAACTAGAACAAATAGGAAGGAAACAGAATATAATATTGATGTTTCTCTCCTCTTTTTCCCTCCTTTCCCCTGTCTAAAAATACATAAAATCTTTAAAATATATATATATACTTTTTAAACTACCTAGGTTTGCCCTGGCTGGTGTGGCTCAGTGGATTGAGTAGCAGCCTGCAAACCAAAGTGTTACTGGTTTGATTCCCAGTCTAGGGCACGTGCCTGGGTTGCAGGCCAGGTCCCCAGCAGGAGGTACATAAGAAGCAACCACATATCGATGTTTCTCTCCCTCTCTTTCCCTCTCCCTTTCCCTCTCTAAAAATAAATAAAATCTTTTTAAAAAATTAAAAAATAAAAAATAAAAACTACACAGGTTTAGCAGTCCTCAAACCTCTCCCACATAAAGGCTTCCTCGAACTCTCAAAAGTATACACCTCGTAAAGACCCTGAAGACTTATACCATGATATTCTTTGTTCCAGAGCTATTACATCTTTAAGCACAAAATACTCACTTTCCTCTGGTAACTACGAACTACAGACAAAAAGGTATTTGTAACAGCCTCACCAAATTAACTTTGGTTTTTGTTTGTGTGTTGTTTTGTGTTTTGGTTTTGCATTATGAAAACAACCATATGGAAGCCTTGACATCTGATAAAGTTCAAATTATATATAATGCTTTGATAACCCATGAACAATATTCTGTCATTGGCAATAAATGTATCTCACGCTACCCCATGATAATATTACCAGGTAAACTGGAACCCCTACTTTGAGATAAAACAAAGAAGACAGTTATTAATGAAACCTTAATTGAACTGTCAAAGCACCATCTTTACCAGAAAACTAATAGGTAATTCACTACTTTTACACAACTGTCCAATACTGATAAGTTATTCCACTAATTCAGCAGAAAGAGAAATCAAGCCTGGTAGACTAAACTGTCCAGTGATAAGTCTGAATGGTAAAATGCTACATCACTTCTATAAATATCTCTCCTTGTCTACATGCAGGAACAACAATAACTCTCAAAATTACATGCAGCATTTTTAGCCACCATTTAGTACCACTGGGTTCATGTCTAGAAAAAAAATATGAAAGCAGATATAGTTTCCTTTCCTATGGCATGCCAGAAGAAAACTACTCTGCAAAATGCATTAAATATATTTGATTCTAAGTGAATCTTATAATACCCAAGTACGTATATGGTGCTTTGAATTAAATGATGTATCACTGGGAGAATATTTTTATGTTACACTGTAATCATTTTAGAAAATAGTTGTTTCTACTGGATGCTTTCTAAATTAAAAAGAAAAATTCTGGTTCAGTTAGTTAAAACGTAAAACACCTCATTAATATCTTTAGCTTGGGTTTCAGAATATGAGTGTTGGTGTTCAAATCTCTAGTTTAACAATCTTACTCAGGTCACATAGCGGTTAAATTCCAAATACAACAAGCAATGCAGGTAGCAAGTCAACAATATGGAAATATAAAAATAGAAAAACATTTGCATACTAAAACACACACCTGGAACTCTTCCTTTTTTTCATACCAAATTGTATTTCACCATAATAGCTGATAAAAACACTCAATGCAACTAACTAGAAAAATCTGGTTAAAGAACAAAGAAGGGACCTGACCAGATCAAGCAACCAAGCAGCAAAGATGTCACAGCGCTGTGCTAAGTGCTGAGGAGAAAAAGTAGTATATGAGTAGACCGCAGTCCTTACCCTCAAGGGGTTTACAAATGTAGTCGGTGAGACTAGCAAACATAAAACAAGTGGTGTACTACAATAGAAGATGGTGCACACACAGAAGGAGGGCACTTCAAGTACTTGGAACAAACTCCATAATTGGTATAAGGGTCAATCAATGAAAGAACCTAGAATGAATGAGAGTCAAACACATCTGGATTTTCATGTATCGGTAATTCAGAATACCCACTATCAGAAAGTTCATGATTGGAGAAGTTTCAGCATTCCAGTTTCTTGCCTCCCCTTTAAAAATACAAACTCTTCCTTAGCACCAACTTGAAGTTAAAACTTCTACAAGTCACATCACCATGTGATAGAAATGTAGCTAACACCTTTATAGTATAGAATGTAACCCATTTACCTTTCAGTATCTCTAGTTCTTAGCATTGTATGCAAAGCACTTGAAATGAAAGAATATGCACGTCTAAGCAAATTCTCAGTAAATCAGTAACAAAATTTAAAGCAAGCAACAACCTTTTCCTGTCCACCCTTACCCCCCTACTCCCCATCCTCATCAAGCTTCAAAACCCTCAAGGGCCAGGCAAGGAATGGAAGGAAGTTCACAGCAATCACTGATGACAGGATGTGGAAGGGAAGAGAGGAACGCAGGAACTGGCAGGTCCCTGAGCAGAGAGAGCAAAGGGCTACGCTCTTTACTCGCTATACCCTTTCCCACCAGGAATCCCACAACCTTGGAGAAGGGAGCAGTACAGCAGCAACCTCCTAGATTATAATATCTGAAATATATATAAAGATGGCCGGATACGAAGCAAAAATGATACTCATCAATTACATTCTGAAAAACAATGACGAAAAGAGACATTTACCAGGCTAGTTCCAAAAAGTTCATTTTCCTGTGGTGATGGGGGCTTTTCTAGATATTAACAAGAATCTATTTTTGAATGCACTCAAAACATCAATTCACCTATCCACACCAGAATACTGAATCCTTGGGGGGAAAACTCGGTTCCCTCTAGTTTTGATAGGAACAGAACCCTACGATGATAAATACATTTTACTATAAACTACTTATCTTCCTAAGGATAGACAAAATGATGCAGTTAAGAAGTCCATGGACTTTTAAAAATAACTTAGTACTAGCTAACATAGGGTAGTTTCGTATGTTTAAAAAGTACACTTCCTACTACAGCAAGCAACTAAGGGATACAGCAACTTAAGAGGCACTAAACGACACTAAAACATTACACTGAATGTGGGCCACTGCATAGCTACAGTCTACTGACCTCATTTGTGGTACTCATGTGTGATGCTATATTTAAGACATTCTTATCAAAAGGCTAAAGCTACATACTTCCCAACTGTGGCGTTACGGTTTAAAATAAACCACTTAAAAATGACTTAACTGGTTCAACTATGAACACTATCATCTTTATGAGGATCAAGATCACAAATTAAGGACTGAAAAGATGGAAGGGACAGCAAGTAGTTATACAAAGTATATTCCAATAAGGCCATTAAAAGGGATTGAGTTTCGGTCAGTTGTGACATTTACTGCAATTGGGCAAATGAGAGATGACCATGGTCTTCGTAGGAAAAACGTTTCATACATTCATCTATTGATCTTACATTCAGTTCAGTGGCTTGCTTAGGTTCTAAGCAAAAAGTTTGGCAGACAGCAAACTTATGTGTTACTCAGAGGGTTCCCCACCAAAATTCGCCGTGACTCAAAAGCACAGGCCTAGATAGCCTATGCATTAGGCCTCTTTACCTTGTAAGTGAGGGTGTCTTCCTAAAGTTGAGTGAAGTTTGCTCCACTCTGGTCAACATGGAGAAAATCGTAAGACATGACTTGCTCAATCACAACGATGAGAAGAAACCACGAGCTGTGTTCTTCTTTTGATACTCACCAGACAACACCAAAGGCTCCATATCCAATAGGTCTATCCGGCTCAATATCCAGCTGCTGTTGTGGATGATGCGAGTGCTGATGATGGTGCGCCTTAACTGTAGCAGCTGCGGCAGCCTGTACCTGAGCTGGGGCTGCTGCAGCTGGTCCAGGAGCCTGACCAGGTGCCGGTGATGGGAAATATGGCTGTTGTTGCCCAGGGTTTAACATGGCGGCCGCTGCGGCCGCTGCTGCGGCTGCCGCAGCTGCCGAAGACGTATGCTGCTGTACAGGGTGTACAGCAGCAGCCGACCCCGGATGAAGATGGTGTTGAGGGTGGTGGTGGTGGTGAAGGTGAGGAGGAGGGAGGTGTGGAAGGTGATGGTGATGGTGGTGGTGGTGACCTGCTGCTGCTGCTGCAGATGTACCGCCATTGTAAGCCGCCATCATTTTTGCGTTGGCTCTTGCGCCACAAAGAGACATTCAAAAAATGCCCTTTGATTGGAAAGCAAACTAGGTCAAGCTGTCATTTGGCCATTTAAAAATGAAGAAAAACCACTCACTCCACCTCAAAAAACATGGAGCGTAACTGGCTTTATGTCTTCATCAGTCAATCCAAACAAGTTAGAGGATCTTGATGTTTAATTTTGGGGTGAGTGTGTGTGGAAGGGTGTGGGTTGTCAAAAAATAAAAGAAAAGGAAAAAGAAAAAGAAAAGAAAAAGGAAAAAGGGACCCCCTTCCCCCCAGGTTTCCTGCCACAAGTGGGTACTAAAACTCCATCCTTAATTTGGGGGCGGTTCCAACTTTGAATGTGGGAATAAAGGCCAAACCTCCCGACCCCCTGAACTCCACACACGAAAAGGATCAGGTAACACACCACCCTTGGAATCTTGCAAGAGGGTTGACTCATCTACCCCTTCCATTCCCACATCCTTTTCTAAACACCTACCACCTTCTCAAAAATACAATTTAAAAAAAATCCAACCACCCCAAATTAAAAAGATGGGGGGAAATTTTCAGGGAAACCAGGTTCCCCCCCCTCGAACTCTCAGGCCTCCCTACATCTCCCCCTACTCCCAGTCAGGTTGACCTGATTGGGGGGGGGGGGGCGCAGAGGGGGGGATACTAAACTTTCCCGAACAGAAAAGAGCCACGGGAGGAGGCAAGAGGAATAGAGTAAGCCGAGGAGGCGACAGGGCAGGACAGAGAGGAGAAAGGGAACGGGGGTAAAGTGAAGGTAAGGAGGTGCAGGGAGGAATGAAAGAGATGTGGGCAGCACTCGGACGCCCAGACAGAGGGAACCGCCCCGGGATGAGGTTAGGGTCCCGGGGCCAAAGAATAGCAGCTCCGGGAGGCGGGCGGGGTGCAGTCAGAAGAGGGCAGACTCCTACCCCCGCCGCCGGCTGCTTCTGCTAGAAGGGTTGGGGGGGAGAGCGGGTGGGTCCCCCCCGCACGACGGCCCCCTCAGGGCTCAAGGCAGCTCCGTCTCCCCCCCACCCCCCCACCCGGCTTCGGTCCCCGCGGCCGCTTTCTCCTCAGTCGCTGAGGCCGTTTTCTCCTCAGCCGCCGCCTCCTCAGCCGCTGGTGCAGCCGCGGCCAGACTCACCTCCCCTAAGCAAAGCCGGATAGAGCGGAGCCAGCGGCGGACACGCGCAACCAGCCGCCGAGGCCCCGCCCCCGTCTCACACTGACCGGCTTCCCTAGCCAATCCACGCCCACCTGTCCGCATCCGCCTCCAATCCTGGGACCGGAGCTTCAGACAGGCGCACTCCTTGGCCAGTGGAAACAAGGTGTGGGTCTCCTGGGGAAATCCCGCCCCTGACTCGGAATGGACAGGAAAAAAGACCAATCAAAAGGCAGAGTCTGGCCTGACCGACAAGACTAAGAACGAATTAAAAACCAAAGATCTCCGTGACATTTTTTTTCTTCGCCGCTCTCCTCTTTTCTTTTTCTTCTGCTGTTATTTTTTTGGCAGGAGCAGGAAGCTGCGTGCTAATCCCGCCTGCAAAGCTGGAAGAGAGGGTGGAATGAAAAAACCAATCATAAGCCGGGGACCAAGAACAGCTCAACCAATCCTTGGCTTGAAGATGAAGTGGGCTGGGACTGGAGTCAGATAGACACCTGACTTAACAAATAGAAAAGAAGATTGATTTCAGTCCCACCCTTCAGATCTCCTATAGGTCAGGATTGTGGAGAGTTCGCTGTCATATCAGCAAAGACTTCTTTAGGGGGCGGGATCAGTGAAAGGGGTGTGGTCTAAAGTAAAGGGGGCGGGACCGAAAGGAAGAAGGCGGAGTCCAAGTCTTCGCCGGTCCATTGATAGGAGATCTCTACTATCCATTTTAAAGGCATATGGTGTGAAGAAATAAGGGGAGCAAAAGGGATGTGGAATTTCAGAAACTCAAGGTCCAAGATAACAAACAGTTCATAGTTTATGGCTGGTCCTTCGTAGCTAATCCTGATCTTGGCAAAAAGAGGTGTTATCTCCAGCATTCACAATTCAACTCTGATCTTGGCAAAAAGAGGTGTTATCTCCAGCATTCACAATTCAACTCTCAATGGACAGTAAGTCTATTGATGCAAATTAAAACAACAAAAATAATAAACTTAACCACAAAGATCATAATTCTCTCTCATATTTTCCAAGTCAATAAATTCTAGTCATTGAAATCTTACTATAACATCGCCTTTCATTTCACATAACCCCACTTACCTGAATTTACTTTTATAAGCTTACAGAACCTTACTTTACTGAAAGTGTTCATTCAGGACCCTGGAGGTCACTTTTGATTTCTCTTTTGCCTGCCCACTCCTCCTCTTCCCATCAATCATCAAGTTATAAACACTTTTAAAGATTCCTAACCTTCTCCTCCTCCCCAGTCACCACAGCATTACCCAAATTTTCACCACTAGCATCTTCACTGCATCTCCCTGCCCACATAGCTCTTCTGTAATCCATCCTCCGCTGAGAGGATAGCAATCTTAAAAATACAAGCCTGACCATGGTCCTACCATTGATTAAAGTCAGTAAGTCTAAATGGTCCAACATTATATGGTTCCCACGTTCCTCAAGTGCATTATCGCTCACTTCCACCTTCTTTACTTTAGACATTCTAAACTTCTTTCAGTCCCTCCAAGCCTTCATGCATTTCTTCAGTTCAGAACACTCCCCATCCGTCCTCTATCCTAACTTATTCTTCAGATCCTCATGTAAATTTCACCTTTTTTTTTTTTTCCTGGAAAGCTTTGGCCAGCGCTATTGCTGAGCTGTCTCTGTTGTAAACTCATGCACTGCTTTCCTCATAGCACTGAAAACTCTGTGTTTTAATTGTTAACTGAGTTTGACCAGGACAGAAAGCTTGTCTGTCCCATTCAATGTTGCATGCCTGATTCCTAGAGCAGTGTCTAAAACTGAAGACAAAGTAAATATTTACATGAGTAATTGAGTGCAGGAAAAGTGGGTAACTATCTAAGCTCTGCTGTTTACTAGCTCTATGACTTAGGTAAATCAACTAACCTGAGTCTCAGTTGCCTCAACTGAAAAAGAAGATAATAATATGTGCCTCATCAAGTTGAGGTGAGAATTAAATGAGGTCATATATTTTAGAGTTCTTGGCAAACAGTAAAAGTTTAGTACATGTTCATTCTCTTGCTCTAGACCAGTCCTCACATAATATTTGAAACGCCTTTCCAATTTCTAAAGGCATAACAGTCACCTCGAAAGTGTGGTTTCCTAGAAGCTTCTTAGAAATGGAAAACCTCAGGGTCTATCCCAGACCTACTGAATCAGAATGTCCTGAGGAGGGGTGGGCAGGACTCTGTCTAACAAGACCTCCAGATAATTCTTACATATGCTAAAGTTTGAGAAGCACTGGGGCCTAGAGGAATGGGGATAAATCTTCTTAAACTTTTTCTTTTCAGCATCTAGTATAGTATCTAGCACCTAGAAAGTGCTCAATACATGTGAAATAAAGAAATAATATAATTTACCAGAAAATGATTGCATATTAAGAGCTATTTATTCCTGATATAAACATTTATTGAGCACAAACGGTATGTAGATATGGTACTAGTTTCAATAATGGGGGAGGGAATATATGAATTAAAGTCTCTGCCCTGGTCCAGTGGCTCAGATGGTTGGAGCATCGTCCTGTGCACCAAAAGTTTGTGGGTTCAATTCCTGGTCAGGGCACATACCTAAGTTGTAGGTTTGAGCCCCGTTTGAGGCATGTACAGGGGGCAACCAATCAATGTTTCTCTCACACATCGATATCTCTCTGTACCCCCCACCCAAATCTATAAAAACCTATCCTTGGATAAGGATTTAAAAATAATAATATTCAAATTCCTCAGTCACACTAGTCATATTTGTGACTGAACACACTCAGTCACACAAGTGCTTGTTGGCCTCATGCAGCTAGTGGCTACCATATTAGACAGTATAAATCTAGATTATGGATTTGAATCCCTGCTTTGCTCCTTGCTAGCTCTATGATCTTGGGTAAGTTCCTTAACCCGTCTTAGACTGAATTTCCTTGTCCATAAAATAAAGAGGATCCCTGACTTTTCCAGTTTTTGTGATGATTCAAACAGACAGTCATGGAACGCACATAGCCCAGGGACTCCCTGGCTTCACATCAGTGGAATTAAGTGGGGTGGTTATTATTAGTATTACAGTCCAGGCAGAGTGTCCTACGTGTCAGATGAAAAAACTACTTGGGGTATTGTTCAGTTTATGTCCCCAACATTCCATCCACATGGGGCTGGCCTGATAGTCACCCAATTCCTCTTAAGCGCATTGCCAGACAGTACAATATCCGGCCTTTCCATTCTGTTCCATTTTCAGGAGCTGAGCATGATGAACGAGAAATCGGAAGTGAGTCAGCAGGATAGCACTTAGAGCCTGAAAAAGCAAGCAGGACATCAGAATGCATAAGCAAGAATAGAATGTGCAGGAAGTGGGAGGTGATCTTCCCTTTTTTTCCAAGAGCTGGCTCCATCTTGAGTTGCCTGTGGAGACTATAGAACTTGGGCCAGGCCAGGGGGTTAAAGGACAACTAAGGGAGCAACGCACATTCCACAGCTCTGGGTGATCGATGAGTGTTGTCGATGGGGGACTCAAATGTTGGAAAAATTTTAGTTTCGGGTAACAGCTAATAAGCTTAGTAATCAATGTATGAAAAAGCTATTGTTGCAGAAACTGAAAGTATGACCCACCTTGACTCCAGGGAACCATAACCGGTTCCACCTTTGTGCCTCAGGAGGACCACAAGCAATCAAGGTGGTATCTGAGTCATTGTGCTCCAGGATGAGATGGCCAGGACATAGATAAAGACCACAGCCCAGGGCACAGATGAAAGAATGCTGCAACTTTTTATCTGATTAACTTTTTCCCTGAATTCCAATCCCCTTACCTACACTTTTCTTCTCCTTATAAAAAGGGTTGCTTGAAAATGTAATTTAAGACGGTCAGTTAGGGCACAAGCCTGCGTCTTCTCAGATCACTGGCCATCTGAATAAAGTGCCCATAAAGATTCAATCCCTGTCTCTGCCGATTGGGTCTGGTAGCTGACAGGCAGCATGAATTCCGGCTTTTCCGGTTTCATTATCCCGTGTGATAAATCATCACTACATTCCATTTTGCAAATGATGAAGCAGACTCAGGAAGGCAAAGTAACGTGAACCTCCCAAAGCTGTGGAGCTGCCGGTTCCACACTGCATGGTCTTCCCACCACATCACTCGGCAGGAGGGAATTGCCAAGGAAGCAACACTGTGGAGTACAGGGAAGAGCAAGCAGGAAATTCTTCCACTTTCAAGCCTGACAGCCAGGGGCCTTCCTCATTGGTCTATGATAACTTTTCAATATTTTAAAATCCAAATCCTTAGTACCAGGCAGGTAGGACTACCTCTGGCCTTTCATCAGTTAACACGCTTCTTAATCATGCTTCCTCCATGTCCTGACTCCTTCCTGCACTCTTGGGATTCCATCTACCTCTTCTTCTACCAAAGTTCTACTCACTTTTCAAGGCTCTGCTCCTGGAACCTCACATCTTTCATGAAGACTTTCTTTAATACTAGGCCCTCCAGATGTCTCCCTACCCAGAAGAACTTAGACATTCAGTGTCTTTAGCTAAAACATGATGCTATGAAAAATATTCTAGCTATGTGATTTGGGGCACTTCACACTTTGAGCTTTAGTTTCTTCAGCAGTGAAATGGGGTAGTAATATCTATTTTGAAGTAGGAAGTAATACCTACTTTGAAGGGATATTGACATGATTAAATAAGGTCACATTAACATATGAAACACCACATAGCATAGTACTTGACACAGAATAGCCTGTTAATACAGATAGCTTCCTTCCCCACTTCTACGTGTAGTTTACTGATCAATTTTTTTCCTGATGTCTCCATTTCCTGTGCTCTTCTCTTTGGGGAGTTAGCTGGGGGGATGAAAGGTGATACTTAAGTCTTAATAAATTGTCAATTGCTTCTCCAGTTTTTCCTCATTTATTTTCTAGTGCCCCTCCAGGTCCTCTATCAGCCTAATGACAGGGCATAAAGCTGGGGGAGCCACAGTAAAGCTAGAGACTTGATGAATCAGAGTGTGAGGAAGGTTGCAAACCTTTGAGCATTTGGCAGTACTGTGGGTCAAAGGGGCATGTCCATGCTCAGTTTCAGGGAGACATAACAAGGGAAGCCAGACAGGAGAGCGGAAGAATCAGCCTGGGGACAATATAATGCCAGGAGTAAAAACTAAGATAGACATAGAATACGGTAACAAGCTGGCGACTGGGGTAAGGCCAGACCCATCCAAGTTCATATGTTGTCCAGGCCTTCTGTTGAGGTCCTGGCTCTTTCTTCCCTCATAGCTGGGCCTCCACCCAACTCGATAACACAGCCTGGGCCCCACAAGTATTCCCTTTGCCTGGATGACTTTGAGGAATACTAGTCCACTACCTGAGGACTTTGGCCTCATCTTACCTCTCTGTCTTTCAACTTCAAACCCTAGGGCCAGACCTTACCACTGACTCATACCCTTGGCCATAAGAGTCAGGCAATGTCCTATACTTCCCCCTTTCCAAGTGCATCAGTGATGGACATTTTATCTTAAAGTTAGTTTTTTAAAAAGTTTCAAAATATATAATGAAAGCATTATTCTTAACATTTGTAGGTACTCTTTATTACTTTGACTTTTTAAGTCAATAAGTGAAAGTATAACTCGCATGCAGTGAACATACAATAAAGGGTGTTTCATAATGTTATGCGGGAAATACCCTGTGGATCCATTTTCAGCTTGGACTCCAAATGAGACAAGATGCTTTTCACTAGAAGGGCAGTAATGAGCCTTGCACGAAACTTCCAGCTATCCACCCACAACGCATCAAACTACAGAGCTCAGCCTCCAGAACAGAACAAAAGTTGCCTCACCCTGAGGGTTTCCAGAAACAGTGGCCCCAGGTTAGAAAGAGAGCTGTAGTCTTCAATAGCCATTCCTAGAGTTAGCGGGTGGCATCACGTTCTCCAAGTCCACACTGAGTACTGGGTAGGCAGAAACTGAGACTGTCCCAAACCTTGCTACACATTGGAATCACCTGGGGATCTTTAAAAACTAAGGAAACCTGGCTTTAGTGGCATGCTGGTAAGTGCTTAACAATTGGCGCTTTAGAAAGAAAAGAGAAAAAAAAGCCCAATTTATAGCCTATTTCAGTAGTATTAAAAACTTTCACCATGGTTGATTTCAAGCATGATTTCATTGAAGATGGAGTTGGGAAGAGATACACAACAGGGTCTCCCAAACCAGGTGGCAGCTGACTACTACCTGGTGTCCACCCCATTTAATTGATAGGGGGTGTGACCTGGTCATTGGGATTTGTAAAAGCTTCCCAGTAGATTAAAATGTGTGGCAAAACTTGGCACCCCCTAGGTTAAAGGGCTGTGCAATTACATCGTAGAAGCAAGAAGCAGGCCGCTTGATTGCCAGCGACAAATATAACCAACAGCTAGATTATAATACTTGACTCCTCCCCTCCATAAATTTTCTCCTGGTAGGCAAGCCTCCATGGGGAACTAAATCATCAGCAGAAAGTTGCTGGGTGGACATGGTCTCACAACATGGGGCGGAGTCGGGGTGTGGAGGGGAGGCAAGTGGGAGAACCAAAGAGCCTGAATCATTGTGCGAATGTAACTATTGGCTGGAAATTCTTGGTGGTTCTGGAAACACTGACAGGTTCCTGCTCTAGAATGCCCCTCCAGCTATATCATAACTTTTCTATTAAAACCATTTTTACTCTGACTGAGTGGAAAGCACTTGATTTGCTTTATTCTTAATCGTTATACCTTCGGCTGTGCTGATTGAACCCTAGTCATTTTGATTGAAGTCTATCTAAATCTCCATAGGGGAGGTGGGGGAGGAATGACATTTCCTTCCATAGCTGGCTGGCCAGGCTGCAACACGGGGTTCCCATAGCCCTTTCTGCTTATTAGTTACGGTACTTATCACATGGCATTACAGAGGTTTACCTGTCTGGTGCTCCAGGAGTTCTCTGAGGGTGGCGACCATGTTCTTATTTTTCTCTGCATCCCCAGTGGCCAGTACTGGTTCTTAAGCTGAAGTAAATTAAGCTTATTTATCACATTATAAAGTATTTATAACTTACTTTTAAAATACAATGCATGAATAGATTCTTGTTTTTAAAAGTTCAAGGTTTACTATTTAAGCAAAAATCTCTCGACTCTCTCACCCAGTCCTACTCTCCTCAGAGGTAACCCCATTATCAGTTCTGCATGCATCCCAACTAGACTGTTTTACATACATTTACATACACTCATGTACACACACCCTTAGAAATGTAGGGGGATTTTTTGTGTGTGTTCTTAAAACACATGCTACTGTTCTTTTGAACTTCCGGTCAAGATGGCAGCATAGGCAGATGTAGCTCACCTCTTCACACAACCAAAACAAAATTACAACTGAAATATAGAACAACCGTTGCTCAGAACTGACAGAAATCAAGTTGAATAGAAGTCTGACAACTATGGAATTAAAGAAACCTCATCCACCCAGACTGGTAGGAGGGGTGCAAACACGAAACAGGCTGGTCCCACACCCACGGGTACTGGATAAAAATTTGGGAGGGATATCTTGGGAACAAGGAGTCCCAGCCCCACACCAGGTCTCCCAGCCCATGGTTCCAGTGCCCGGAAGATAAGTCCCACAACTTTTGGTTGCAAAAACCAGCAGGGACCGAGGTGAAGAAACTGCTGGAGCCCCATGCAGTTCATCCTAAAGAACGCACAGATGACTTTGGCTGGTATAGCTCAGTGGATCGAGCGTTGGCCTGCAAACCAAAGTGTCGGCGGTTCAATTCCCCATTCAAGGCACATACCTGGGTTGTGGGCCAGGTCCCCAGCAGGGGTTGCGTGAGAGGTAACCACACATTGATGTTTCTCTCCCTCTCTCCCCCTCCCTTCCCCTCTGTCTAAAAATAAAATAAATAAAATCTTAAGGAAAAAACAAAAAGAACCCACAGATGGACTCACCTACTCAGACTCACTCCCTCTGGGCTCCAGGACCGGGAAGGCAGCTTGAGGGGCACCAGTGGCGTGTAGGGGAGGCTGAGGTATCTAGCATCGAAGCAGGCAGAGGCCATTGTCCATTTTCTGGGCCCTACCACCACAGAGTTGGCCGACTGGTGCCTTATCTAAGATCCCATCAACCTAGCTAACATCATTTGACCCACCTTGCAGATCCCCAGAGACTCTGCCCCACCCAAGTTATAGGCCCACCCGAGCTGCTTTTCCATATGAATGGCACATGCTTCACAACTTCCTGAATCCTCTCAAACAAGCAACAGCTGGCTTCAATGAGCCGTAGGCCCAGAACTAGCAGCCTAGATTAACAGTTTGGGTTCACCTGGAAACCTCCAAGCCCAGTACAAGTAGTAGCCAACTCAGATTGCATTATAACTCCCACAGGGTAGCCCTGGGCAAAACACTGGTGGGGGCTGATCTTGGCCTGTACCACCAAGGAAACCCCAGGGCCAGTGCATCCAGTGAACGCCTACAGCACACCCAGTGGACAGCTACAGACCACATCGGAACACCACCACCATGCCCCTGCATAGTGGATCCTCCATGGAGGGTGAAGGTTGCTGGCAATCCTCCCATTGATGAAGGTGTACTCAGCCCACACAAAAGGCGCACCTCCAGTACCCAGCTTGTGTGATAGGAGAGGCTGTGCCACTGGACCCTGCAGGATACCTATCACATTAGGCCACACTACCAAGACACAGAGTCAAAGCAGCTCTACCTAACACATAGAAACAAACACAGAAAGACTGCCAAAACAAGGAGACAAAGAAATATGGCCAAAATGAAAGAACAGTTCAAAACTCCAGAAAAAGAGCTAAACGAAATGGAGATAAGCAATCTATGAGATGCAGAGTTCAAAACACTGGTTATAAAGATGTTCAAGGAACTTAGTGAGAACTTTAACGGCATAAAAAAGATCCAGTCAGAAACAAAAGATACACTAATTGAAATAAAGAACAATTTATAGAGACACCACTAGAGTGGATGAAGGGGAGAATCAAATCAATCACTTGGAATATAAGGAAGCAAAAAACAATCAGAACAACAGGAAGAAAAGAGAATCCAAAAAAAACAAAACAAGAACAGCGTAAGAAGCCTCTGGGACAACTTCAAGAGGTCCAACATTCCCCTCATAGTGGTGTCAGAAGAAAGAACAACAAATCGGAAATCTACATGAAAAAATGATGAGAGAAAATTTCCCTAATTTGCTGAAGGAAATAGACATGCAAGTCCAGGAAGCAGAGAGTTCCAAACAAGATGGGTGCAAAGGCCCACCCCAACACATCATAATTAAATTGCCAAAGGTTAAAGATAAGGAGACGATGGGGTGGGAGAATGGGTGAGAGGGGAGGGGATTAAGAAATACAAATAGGTAGTTACAGAATAGCCTTGGGGATGTAAAGTGCAGTATAGGAAAGGGAGTAGCTAAAGAGCTTACACACATGACCTATGGACATGAACAAGGGTGGGGGAGGGTGGATTGCCTTAGGGAGTGGGCAGTGCTGAGAGCAGGGGAGCAAAGGGGGAAAAATCAGGACAACTAATAGCATAATCAATAAAATATAATTTTTAAAAAAATGTGCTATTACACTACACATATAGTTTTATAACATGCTTTTTTATTCAATAATATGTTATATTTTGGTTTTCATATAATACTATGTTATGTTTTGGTGATTTTTTAAAATCCTCACTTGAGGATATATTTATTGATTTTAGAGAGAACGGAAGAGGGAGAGAGAGAGAAAGAGAAAGAGAAGATATGAAAAGAAACATTGATTCATTGCCTCCCAAATGTTCCCAAGCAGGGATCGAACTTTTGGTGTATGGAATGACGCTCCAACCAGCTGAGCCACCTAGCCAAGGCATGGTGATCTTTTTATAATAATCTAATTATTGATCTGCAATCTGCTTTGTTCTTGCAAAATGCTGATTTCAAAAGGAGACCCTGAGATAAGAATTCAAGTGCAAGCACTTGATGTGAGAGGTAATCCTGGAAAATACTGGTAGGGGAATGGGGAATTGAGACAAGGAAGAGAAGAAAGCCTTCTCTTAATAGATATTTTATTTTGCAAGTTGTCACCTTAGGTAACCAGAGTGCAATTCCACTGGGGAAATCCTAGAGCCAACATATGGCACAATTACAGAACCTTCTACCTAAAGAGACCTGGAGTATTTATCCATCATCTCCCATCTACTATTGGTTGAGGGCTGCTTCAGAGAGGCATTAATTCACCAGTACTTTTGGCTTGCCATGCACCTGGGCAGAGAGATCTCTGGTGGCCAGAGGAAGCCTTCATTCAAGTAGCTGCACGTACAAGCAGTTGAAAGTGTGCTGGCACACATAGTCCCAGGTTATATGGGTGGAGCACTGGCAGGGTCTGCTATAGAACTGATGTGCCTTACTGGAAATGTTAAATCATTTCCCATTTAAGTTGCTTACATTTTTTAGCTTTTACAAATAAGACCTTCAACACGTTCCCATCCATGTCTCCTTATGAACATGTGCCTGTAAGTGGTTCCTTCCAATACACAATGTTTCTCTCTAATTTCACTTTGGCTGGGGGATGCCTACTGTGACCCACTCTGAACTCCAGGCTGCTGCGTGTGAACATCCCCTCTTCCCTAATCCCTCAATCTTGCTCTTTCAGGGATTCTTTCAAGATTGAAGAGCTGAGAACATCTAATGACTTTCCCACTGCACTGTGTGAGAGTCCCATGGCCTTATCTCTTTTTCTCCACAGGCTATCCCTATGACTTTATCTTTGTCTTCTGCCTTTAAACCTATTACTGTGGGTATATTCGAATTGTAAGTAGTACTCTAGTTAATACAAACCACGTTTTGGAGCAATGGACTTCTTCTGTCTGGTTAGATACCTCACTTCTTCACACCTACCCAGGCAAGCCATCGCTTCCAAATGAAGAGCTCCTGTTCACAGCACCCTGCGACCGCAGCAGCTGTATAATCCTTTATATAGGCAGTAGCCAGTATAGGGACATAAGTAGGAACTTATAAAATTTTTTAGTTTAAAAAATCAATTCAAAATTTTATTTTTACTTTTAAAATCAACTTTATTGAGCTGTAGTTTACATCCAATAGATGTTTTAAGTTCACTGAGTTTTGACAAACGTGTAATCACTACCCACGTAATCACTACCCCAATTGAGGAAGAGAACATTTCTATCCTTGTCTCTTTCCCAACCATCCTTCCTGGTCCTGAGGCAAGGAACCACTGATTTGCTTCCTGTCACTGTGGATTAGTTTTGCCTATTTTAGGATTTCATATCAATGGAATTATATAGTATGTACTCACATGTAAGGCTTCTTTCACTCAAAATATTTTTGAAATTCACTCATGTCCTTTCATGTAGCAGCAGATCTTTTCTTTTGATTGCTGAGTATTTCATTGTACAGATGAATCACAATGAAATGAGACATGGACGTTTCAACCAGCTCATGGACAATGGACAAATCTATTTCCAGATTTTGGCATTTATAAATAAAGTTGCTGTAAATATGTGTGTACAGGATTTTGTGTGGACCTCTGCAACTGAACCTTGAACAACATAGGACTTAAAGGTGCCAACCTCCATGCAGTTGAAAATCCGCCTGTAACTTTTGACTCCTCCCAAATATAACTACAGTTGGCCCTTTGCATCAGCAGTTTCAACCAGCCACATGTTGAAAACAGTAATTTTGATCCACGTTTGGGAAACTGTAGTAGGGAATGCAAAAATATTGTATTAGATCTGTGTTTGGTTGAACTGTGAATGTGAAACCCACTATACAAAAGAGTTGACTGTATTTATTGAGGCAAATCCATGTATAAGTGAATCTGTGCAGTTCAAACCATGTTGTTCAAGGGTCAAATGTATTTTCATTTCTCAAGTAAAGACCCAGAGATAGGACTGCTGGATCATAATGTAAGCATATATTTGCCTTTATAAGACACAACCAAACTATTTTCTGAAGTGATTGCAACATTTTTACATTATCACCAACAATGCTTGAGAGTTTCAGTTGCTAACCTTCACCATTTGGGACTATAGTCTTTTTAATTTTAGCCATTCTAGTGGATGCTATAGTGGTATTACTTTGTGGTTTTAATTTATATTTCCCTTATTACTAATGATGGTAAACATATTTTCATATTCTCATTGGTCATTTGTATAGTTTCTTTCATGAAATGTCCATTCAAATCTTTTGCCCATTTAAAAAATTCTGTTTGTGTCCTTTATACATTCTGTATGCAACTCCTTTGTTGAATATAGGTATTATGAACATTTTCTCCAAGTTTATGGCTCACCTTTTCAAATTTTCTTACCTGGTTTTTGAAGAGTAATAGTTTTTCATTTTGATAAAGTAAAATTTATTCTTTTTTTTTCTTTTATGGCTAATTCTTTTGTGTCCTGTCTAAGAAATCTTTGTCTATCCTATAGCCATAGGATTTTTAAAATACTTTAATTTTTTATATTTAAGTCTATGATTTACTTAGAGTTTATTTTTGTATATAGTGTGAAGAGTCAAGAGTTTTGTTTTTTGTTTTTTCCTACTATTTGGATATCAAGTTGTTTCAGCATCATTCTTAAAAATATTATCTTTTCTCCATTGAATTACCTTAACATCTTTATTGAAAAACCATTTGATCAAATATGTCTAGATTTATTTCTGTAAACTCTACTATGTCCCATTGACTATGTGTCTGTCATTATGTCAATACTACATTGTTTTGGTTAATATCACTTAATAGTACATCTTGAAATCAGGTAATTAAGTTCTCCAACCTTGTTCTTTTTCTCCAAAATTATTTTGATTATTTTGAGTCATTTGTACATACATGTAGATTTTGGAATCAGTTTGTCAGTTTCTACCAAAAAAAAAAAGGCCTCTGGGATTTTGATTGGTATTTCATGAGTCCATAGATCAATTTGAGGCAAACCAACATCTTACCAATATTGAGTCTTATAACCCACGAGCACAGTATACCTCTCCATTTATTCAGGCTTTCTTTAATTTCCCTGAGCAATGTTTTGTACTTTTTAGTGTATTGGTCTTGAACATATTTTTTATTATATGTTATTCATTATGCTGTTAGAGTTACCCTGACTTTTCCCCATTTGCCCCTCCTCCACCCAGTACCTACCACTCCCGCAGGCAGTCCCCACACCATTATTCATGTCCGTGGGTCATGAATAGATTCTTTGGCTACTCCATTTCCTATACTGTACTTTACATCCACATGGCTATTCTGTAACTACCTATTTGTACTTCTTAATCCCCTCACCTTTTCACCCATCCCCCACACACCCCCCCACTTCTGGCAACCATCCAAACGCTCTCTGTATCCACGATTCTGTCTCTGTTCTTTTTGGCTTAGTTTGTTTTTCAGATTCAATTGTTGATAGATTTGTATTTATTGCAATTTTATTGTTCATAGTTTTGATCTTTTTCTTTTTCTTAAATAGGTCCCTTTAACACTTCATATAATAATAGTTCGGTGATGATGAACTCCTTTAGTTTTTTCCTTGTCTGGAAAGCTCTTTGTCTGCCCTTTGATTCTAAATGATATCTTTGCTAGGTAGAGCAATCTTGGCTGTAGGTCCCTGCTTTTCATGTCTTTGAATATTTCTTAGCAATCCATTTTATACTGCAAAGTTTCTTTTCAGAAATCAGCTGACAGTCTTATGGGAACTCCCCTGTAGGTAACGAACATCTTTTCTCTTGCTCTTTTAAGACCCTCTCTTTATCTTTAACCTTCAGCATTTTAGTTACGATATGTCTTGGAGTGGGCCTCTTTGCATCTATCTTGTCTGGGATTCTCTGTGCTTCCTGGACTTGCATGCCTATTTCCTTCACCAAATTAGGGAAATTTTCTTTCATTATTTTCAAATAGATTTCCAATTTCTTGCTCTTTCTCTTCTCCTTCCGGCACCCCATGAGGCAAATATTGGACTTCTTGAAGTTGCCCTGAAAGCAGAAAAGCCAGTGTTCGTGCTGCCTGTCACCTACCAGACCCAGTAAGCAGAGACAGGGATTGAATCTCTATCAGCACTTTATTCAGATGGCCAGCGATCTGAGAAGATAGCGTGTTTGGACCCTAACAGACCATCTTAAATTCCATTTTAAAATGGCCCTTTTTATAAGGAGAACAAAGTGTAGGTAAAGGGTTTGGAATTCAGGGAGAAAGTTAATCAGATAAAAAACTGCAGCATTCTTTTATCTGTGTCCTGGGCTGTGGACAACTCAGTCTGGTGTACAATGGCTCAGATACCATCTTGATTGCTTGTAGTCCTCCTGAGGCACAAAGGTGGAACTGCTTTTGGTCTTCTGGAGTCAAGGTGAGTCATACAGTCAGTTCCTGAAACAATAGCTTTTATCTACATTGATTGCTAAGTTTATTAGCTATTACCTGAAACTAAAATTTTTCCAACATTTGAGTCCCCCATCAGTCCCAGAAGCTGCTTATACTATTCTCATTTTCTTGGATTCTCTTTTCTTCTTGTTGTTCCGATTGGTTGTTGTTTCTCACTTCCTTATATTCCAAATGATTGATTTGATTCTTGGCTTCATCCACTCCAGTGGCAACTCTGTAAATTGTTCTTCATTTCAATTAGTGTATCCTTCATTTCTGACTAGATCTTTTTCATGCTGCTGAGGTCCTCATTAAGTTCCTTGAGCATCTTTATAACCAGTGTTTCGCACTCTGCATCTCATGGATTACTTATCTCCATTTCGTTTAGCTCTTTTTCTGGAGTTTTGATCTGTTCTTTCATTTTGGCCATGTTTCTTTGTCTCCTTGTTTTGGCAGTCTACCGGTGTTTGTTTCTATGTATTACACAGAGCTGCTTTTGAAACCGGAAAAGCTGGTGTTCGTGCTGCCTGTCACCTACCAGACCCAATAAGCAGAGACAGGGGTTGAATCTTTATGGGCACTTTATTCAGATGGTCAGTGACCTGAGAAGATGGCAGGCTTGGACCCTAAGAGACCATCTTAAAATCCATTTTAAAATGACTCTTTTTATGAGGAGAAGAAAAGTATAGGTAAGGGGATTGGAATTCAGGGAGAAAGTTAATCAGATAAAACACTGCAGCATTCTTTCATCTGTGCCCTAGGCTGTGGACAACTCAGTCTGGAGTACAATGGCTCAGATACCATCTTGATTGCTTGCAGTCCTTCTGAGACACAAAGGTGGAACTGCTTTTGGTCTTCTGGAGTCAAGGTGAGTCATACAGTCAGTTCCTGAAACAATAGCTTTTATCTACATTGATTGCTAAGCTTATTAGCTATGACCTGAAACTAAAATTTTTCCAACATTTGAGTCCCGCATCACTTTGACTCTGTGCCTTGGTAGTGTGGCCTAATGTAGTAGGTGTCCTGTAGGGTCCAGTCATACAGCTTCCCCTATCACCCAAGCTAGGAACTCGAGGTGTACCTTCCATGTGGGCTAAGTACACCCTCCTCTTGTAGTTGAACCTTAGTTGCTATTGGCAGATCAATGGAAGAGATTTATCAAGGCCAGACAGCTGCAAGGATTGGCGGTGACCACTTACCGGCAACCTCCGCCTTCCGTGGAGGATTCGCTCTGCAGGGGCAGGGTAGTGGTGCTCTGACGTGGTTTGTAGCTGTCCACTGGGTGCGCTGGGCCCTGGGATTTCCCAGGTGGTGCAGGCCAAGGTCAGGCCCCACCTATGTTCTGCCCGGGGCCACCCTGCCTGAGTTATAAAGCAATCTGAGATGGCCGTTACTTGTACTGGGCTTTGAGATCCCCAGGTGAAGCTAAACTGTGAATCTAGGCTGGCTTCTGCTAGTTCTGGGCCTTGGGCTCACTGAGACCAGCTGTTGCTTGTTTGAGATGATTTAGGAAGTTGTGAAGCAGGAGCGAAGGCCAGCCATTCATATGGAAAAGCAGCTTGGATAGGCCCATAAACTGGGTGAGACAGACTCTCTAGGGATCTCCAAGGCAAGTCAAACAGTGTTATCCAGGCTGATGGAGTCTCTGATGTGGTACCAGCTTGCTAGCTCTGTTGGGGTGGTGGGGCAGTGTCGGGGGGGAGTGGCGGTGGTTAGAAAAGGGACAATGGCCTCTGGTTGCCTTGATTCCAGACACTTCGGTTCCTCCCTGTATACCACTGGTGCCTTTCAAGCTGCTACCCTGGCGCTAAAGCTCAGAGGGAGTGAGTCTGAGTAGGTGAGTCCGTCTTTGGGTTCTTTAAGAGGAACTGCTTGGGGCTCCAGAAGTTTCTTCCACCCAACTCAATCCCTGCTGGTTTTTGCAGCCAGAAGTTGTGGGGGCTTATCATCCTGGCACTGGAACCGTGAGCTGGGGGGCCTGGTATGGGGCTGGGACTCCAGGTTTTTATCTACCACATGTGGTGAGAGATCAGCCTGTTCCACATCTGCACCCCTCCTACCAGTCTGGATGGATGTGGTTTCTTTAATTTCGCAGTTGTCAGCCTTCCATTCGACTCAGTTTATGATGGTTCTGAGTGATGGTGGTTCTATATTTTAGGTGTAATTTTAATGTGCTTGTGCAAAGAGGCGAGCCATGTCTTCCTACACTGCCATGTTGACCGAGAGTTGCGTTGAACATATTATGTTAAATTTATCTAGAAGTAGTTCAAGGTTTTTAATGTTATAAATGGTATTCATTTTAAATTTCATTTTCCACTGATTCATTGCTGGTATATCGCAATACAGTTGATTTTCCTTACAGTGACTTTGTACTCTGTGACATTGCTAAGTTTGTTTATTAGGTCTAGTAGCTTTTTTTCTAGATTCTTGAGGATTCTTGAATTTTACTAATCTATAAATAAAATCAGTTTTATCTCTTTCTTTGCAATATTTTAGTATTTTATTTTATTTTATTTTTTTGTCCTATTACACTAGCTAGGACCTCTAATAAACTGCTGAATAAAAATGATGAGGATAGACTTTCCTTGTCTTGTTCCCAACCTTAGGAAATTGTCTTCTACCATTCGGCCTTTTAGCAGTAAGTATGCTGTTACTGATAGGTTTTTCATAGGTTGTCAAGTTCAAAAAGTGTGTCTCTAGTTTTAATCTGTGAGTATTTTTAGTTCCAATTATTTACATTTCACTATGCTAAAAGTTGTTAGGATTCTAGGTCTTGGTTCTGCTTTCTCTATTAATATGATACGGACAGCATGGTTTTGGTGAAATAGACTTTAACTTTACCATTTTCCAGCTTTGTGACCTTATTCAAGTTCTCCATCTTCCACCTCAATTTTCTAACTTGTGAAATAAAACTAACTCATTTTTTAAGGTTATCGTGAGTGATATTGTATTTGGTTTGCTTACTTGCATCTGACACATAGTAGACACACAAAAATATTACCATCTCGCCACACCTTGTCTCCTCTTAGTAATGTACTTTTGACTTTACAGTGACATTTATAGTGTCTGCTCAAATTTTTCACAAAAGGGTTTTTAAAAACAGTTATTGGTCACATAGGAAGGTCAAGATTTTATTGATAGATGACAGACAATTCAATGGGTTACAATAACATGTGATATCCAGTCAGGTGCTTCTCTCTACTGACTGCAGATTCCATAATTATTTCCAGGCTAAGACTTCCTGGGATTAACATGTTGTCCTAATCACTACAAAAACAAGTGCACTGGTCCAAAAGATACCTAAGTATATCATGTTCACTTCTTTTAATAGTATATTCCAGAAAGAATGATTCATAAGTCTTGGCTCCAGTTCAGATGTACAGAGAAACTTTATTGTTAGTCCATACATGTGTCTTCTTAGACCTGGAATTCTCCAGCTCTGAACACAGTGGGAGTCAAGGATACTGAGGTAAAAAGTGTAAAAATAATGTTATAAGTCCCAGAGTAGCAATTCCAAATGCCAGCCCCCAGAACAAGTGCCTGATGAAATGTATCACAGAGACCTTTATAAAACAAGAACTATAACAATGATTTCTGAGTTCTTCATAAAGCTAAATGTACTGTTACTTATTTTGAGATTCTACCTCTCCTGCCTTTCTGGTGTGAAAATGCCCTTATATTATTATTTTATGATGATGATTACCCATTATCCTTATTTGGCAAAACAAGTTAGCAAACTTATCTAAATCTACCACATACCACCAATTTAAGAAAATAAGTTACTGGCCTGAGAAATAGCAGGGAATATTTTCCAGGAGATCCTTAGTATGTCTAGATTTGTGCCGTGGTAACAGACTGTCTATCACCAATATTACTTAGGGTAATTTTGGACCTACTTGGAGTCACTTCAGAATTTCAGCCTCCATCCTCCAACCATGGAATTTTGGCCCCAGTGACAGAACCACAAGAGGCTGGATACAGAGGGCCTGTGAGGCTCTAGTGGACTACTGAAGTGAGCCTCACGTGATCTGAAAAAAGTAAAGTTGTGCATTTTGTGGCTCTTAACAGCATTATGTCTTAGTGCAATTAGAAAGTTACAGTGATGGATAAACACCAAGAGAAAGGGCCCACGTCAACATGTCGAATGTGTTGGGGATCCCAGGATTTGTGGGAAGCCTGGTGTAGGGTATAGAGATAGAATCATGAACTAGAAGAAGCTCAAGTCAACTTGGCTGAGACTTAACCTTATAAGCCTCCATTTCCATAGCTGCTAAGTGGAAATGATCACCCTGCCTTGTCTCTCTGGAGTGTTTGCTTGTGGAATAAATGGTAATGGATAGGAGAGGGCTTTGCAAACTGCAGTGTCCCAGACAAATTTAAGAAATAACTCTTTTTTACTTTGTTGACAATTGAGAAGGCAATATTTCCAGACACATGACATAACTCCAGGCAATCTCCTCACTGAGAATAGATGATGGAAATGTACAAGACCTGTGGGCTAAATACAGTCAGAACATATTATCATCAAATATATCTGGACAATTGTGTTTTTAACACCATGTTCCCAAACCTAGTAACTAGGCAGCTCTAGAGAGATGCTGGATGCAAAGTGGGGTCTGAGGTTCACAAGACTATAGCCAGGGCCCGTGTCAGCTGCTCATGCCTCCATATTCTGGGTAAACTTCTTAGACCGTATTTAGGTTGCAATGATATGCTGGTGCGAATTCAGAAGATCGTTCATCTGAAGACTTATCCTAGCATAAACAGATTTTTCAAACAACAATAAATTATTTTAATTGCCCTAAAGTCCATGCTGTTAAGAATATATTCGGATATATACAGTCAATTCTTTAATAATAACAGTTATCTTTTATTAAGTGCTACCTATGCAGGGGTACTATTTTAAGTGTTTTAATATGTTATCTCATTTAATCCTCCCAACAACCATATGAGAAAGTCACAATCTTTGTCTTCTCTTTGAAAAGGAAACTCAAGCATATACAAATACCTTATTGAAGGTCATATTGATAAGTGACAGAGATTGGATTTAGACAAGGAATTCTCATCCCATGTTTAACCAGTACTGCTCCTCTCTTTTTATTTAACACATGCTCTTTTCTAGATGTGGTACCTGTAAACTAATAGGGATTAAAGAAATCAAATTTATGCCCTTGAAAAACAATCTAGTGGGGAAGAGGAAGGCACAGATAATTATAACACCATGTAATAAGTACTACAATAGACATACTTATCCTCTCACCCTCATTTATTTTCCTCTAAATTATCCCTATTTTCATCCAATCAACTACATATTTACTTGTTTATTTATTGTATGTCTCCTTCTACTGAGACTATAAACTCCATGAGGGCAAGATTTTGTTTTGTTTAATGTTTAATCCCAATATTTGAAGGATGGCCTGGCAAGTAAATATATTTAGATGCTTCCTTCAAGGCAGGGGAATGGAAATGAAATAAAAATAAACAAGAGATGGCACAAAATATCACACAATTCTTCCTCAGACACCTGCATTGACAAGATCTTTCTGGATTGGAGTATGCTGAAAAGCTTCAGGAAGAAGAAAGGCCATCAGTTAGAACTCTGGCAGCAAAGTTGACCTTTAAATAGTCTGGGGTTATTTTATGTGTATGTTCATACACGCTCCATCCAGTCCATTCCCCACCTCCCTCAGCCCTTCAGCCATATTCAGCAGTTTGACCTTTTCTACAAATTGATATTCTCTCACACATTCTGTTTCCTTTTCTAGAGGTCCCCCACCACCGACTTCACCCCCTTGTACCCTCACCTCTCTTCTTTACCACCTCAGTTTTATCCTTCAGAACTCATGTCAGCTGTCACTTCCCGACTGACCCACTTCTGTGCTCCCATAGCATTCTTTATATTTATTCAGTACTAGAATCACGGTTTTGTCTCTGGCTCTACATTGAAGGCCTCTTGAGAGCTGAGTCCATGTCTTATTCAACCTGCATTTCCAGAACCAAACACTGTGCCTTGTATGAGAATGTTTCTGAATGTCTAATGGAAAAATCAATCATCCTTTGCTTCTCTCTCTCTCTCTCTACACACACACACACACACACTCTCTCTCTCTCTCTCTCTTCATTGCCGGGATTATGTCTCTAATTCCAGTACCCTTTTTATTAAGCTTATAAAGTGCTTCATATAGAAGTTGTTCAATAAATTTTGAATAAAAACAGCCATAAAAATATAAGCAATAATATCATGGGAGTACACATACTATTTGTGGTTGTAAAACATGTTACAAGCCTATACAAAGGTACAAAGTAAAATGGTGTATGAGAATAAACAGGCAAATCAATGAAACAGAATAGAAAGCTTCTAACAAATAAAAGCATGTATAAGTATTACTTTATGAGGGTGGCATTTTCCAATCAATTAGGAAATGATGGATCATTCAGAAAATGCTGAGACAAATTGGTTAAATACCTAGGATGAAAAAACTTAAATCCCTATGCCATAGCATTTACTAAAATAAAGATGAATTCAATAATAACTCATATTATTGTTTACTATGTGCCGGACCGGATGACAAGCATGTCACAAGCAGTAATTAATCTGAACTTCATGACCATTCTATAAAGTTGTCACTCTTCATTGTATTTCTGTTTTCAAGTGAGTAAACTGAGCCTCAGGAGTTTAAGTTGGTCGGGTTCACACAGTTGGTAAGTAGTGGGGCTGGGGTGGGGGAGCTGGTACTCAGACCCAGAGCCAGCTAACTCTGTAACTCTTCCTCTTAACTGCTACACTGTAGCACCTCTCAGCAGAGAAGTTTAAATACTTAAACTACAGGAGAATTAACCACTAAAAGAAAAATATTTAGGTGTCATGTTTCCTTAGCCTCCTCTGGTCTGTGACAGTTTCTCGGACTTTTCTTGTTCTTGATGACCTGGAAGGTTTTGAGGTGGTACTGGTAAGGCATTTGTAGAATTCCCTCAATTTATGTTTGCCTGCTATTGTTCTCATGGTTAGACTGGGGCTTTTGGTAGGAAGGGGCTACCAAACTGGGTAGACTGGGGCTATGGGTTTTTGGTAGGAAGACCATCATGACGTCATATAAAGGGCACATTCTATCAGGATGATATATCACTATTGATATTGACCTTGGTCCCCTGGCTGAAGTAGTATTTGCCAGATGTCTCCATTTTTAATGTACTCCCCACCCTCTGCCTTCCAACTGTACTCTTTGAGAGCAAATTACTAAGCATTTAGGGTGGAAGGGAATTGTCTGTCCTTTTGTCATAACTTCCCACCTTCCTTAGCAAGACACCCTCACCTCAGAACAGCATCCACTCGAAGACAGATCACTGGGTTGGTTATTAAAATGTTTTAGGAGGGTGCTATTTAAAAGTCTTTAAAAATCATACTCAGATGAAGAGGACCTTTTGTGACTCCCCCAACCCCCTGCTAGTGGTAGAGGGAGGCCACCAATGGGTAGATTTGAGGGCTTGCTGATGACCCTTCCCCATTCTAGACCCAGCTCTCCCCAGCCAAGTCCATATTCCCTATCTTATGTTTCACTCCCACCAATAACTACATAGTAGGGCTCAGTAAATATTTATTGACTGATAGATTTTTTTAAACTTGAAGGTACTCTTTTGCCCAGTTGCAAGATTCTCCAAGGCTTTATTTATGCTGGCACAAGTCAACATCTTTTTTTTCTTTATGACATTGATCTATATTCACTTAAGTAAATTAATGTACCCATCTCAACTGTTGTCTTGGCTATGTGGACAAGCTAACATTCCAAAGCATGTGACCCTAATACTGAAAGGAAAAAAAGTTGGTTCGTGCTTTATGTTGATATATTTGTTGTAAGCATTAGATGAGATGATTATTGTAAAGCATTTTTGATGATACCTGGCACATAATTCACACTCAATAAATATTAGCCATTGTTATTTAGGAGTACCAGATCTTTATTTTTTCTTGGCACTTGTTAAATTATGCCATTGTGCCAGAAATTGCATGGATAGAAATGTAAAGAGAGAGTAAAAAGATGAGGGGAGAGGCATGTCATGATTCATTAAATTACTAGTAGAAAAATCTCACCTCTTACAAAGATAGAAAAAGTGATAGAAAAGCAGCAATAAGTAAATTGTAAGAATGTGCATCTGAACGTAATGTTATAAACCATGAAAATAGGAAAGACCAGCTGGACCTAAACTTGTAGTTTGACTTTAAAAAAACATTTAATGATAATCTACCAAGTGGCAAGCATTGTGTTAACTGCTGGAGATACAACAGTGAATAAGAAAGATTTGGTTCTTGCCCTCACAGAGTTTACTATCTACTGTTTACTGTTAACTAAGACAGCAGTTAATAAAGAAGTAAACAACTAAATATGTAACTACAAATTGTAATAAATACTACTTTCGTCTAATAGACAACTCAAATTCAACTTACACAAACAGAATTCTTTGTTGTTTCTTTGCACCCTGTCCAGTGCTCTCCATCTCTGTAAATGGCACTACCATTCACCAGTTACTTAGGTCAAAAACCTTGAAGTAATCCTTGATTTGAATTATTTTTATTTATTTATTAAGATTTTATTTATTTATTTTTAGACAAAGGGGAAGGGAGGGAGAAAGCGAGGGAGAGAAACATCTATGTGTGGTTGCCCCTCATGCACCCTGCACTGGGGACCTGGCCTGCAACCCAGACATGTTCCCTGACTGGGAATTGAACCAGCAACACTTTGTTTCGCATACTGGTGCTCAATCCACTGAGCCAAACCAACTAGGGCTGATTCAGGTCATTTTTAGATCCCAGCCAATCCTATCTTTTGGCTTTACCTTCAAAATTTATCCTGAATCCAGCTTCTTGCCATTCCCAAGACTACCCCATTGTCCAAGCCACTGTGATCTTTCACGAGGAATATCCAATACATCTTCCTGCTTCCACCCTTCCTTCTGTAAGGTCTATTCTATACACGGCAGCAAAAGTAGTCATTGTACTTTTGACTTAAAGTGGTCATTTTAGTATCTTCCTCCAAAATTTAAGACCCAGGAATAAATGTAGCTAAGAAGGTGAAAGACACAGCTGAAAAAAATTAAGGAAGACTTAAATAAATGAAAAGATATCTCATGTGCATAGATTAGAGGCTTAATTTTGTTAAGATGGCAACACTACCTAAAGTGACCTGCACATTCAATGCGATCCCTATGATAATTTCAGTGGCTTTTATTAGAAATGGAAAAACCAATCCTCAAATTCATATGGAATTTAAAAGGGCTGTGAATAGCTAACATACATTGAAAAATAAGGAAAAAGTGGAGAACTTACACTTCCCTATTTCAAAACATACTACAAAGGTACAGTAATCAAAACAGGTGCTGACATAAGGATTAACATATAGAACAATGAAAGAGAATTGAGGGTCCAGAAATAAACCCATTTATGGCCAGCTAATTTTTTGACAAGGGCGCTAAGTTCATCCAATAAGGAAAGAATAGTCTCTTCAACAAATGGAGCTGGGAAAACTAGATAACTACATGCAAATAAAATTAAGTTGAATGCCCACGTGATACCATAAACAAAAATTAACTCAAAATGAATAAATGATCTAAATATAAGAGCTAAAATCATAAAACTCTTAGAAGAAAACAGGAGTAAAACTTTATGATCTTGGATTTTATACAGGATTCTTAGATATAATACCAGAATCATTAGCAACAAAAGAAAAAATAGAGAAAACTTTATTATGATTAAAAACTTTTGTGCCTCAACAGACAACCTACACACAGACAATGATGTATTGATTGTGAGCTGGGGAGTTAAGGTGGAAGTGGTTATAAGGGGGATAAATGGTAATGGAAAAAATACAATAAAAATAAATGAAGAAAAGACAACCTACAGAATGGGTGAAATATTAGCAAATTATATATCTGATAAGGATCTGATATTCACAATACATAAAGAACTTCTATAACTCAAAAACAGAAAGACATACCCAATTTTAAAAATGTGCAAAAGACTTGAAAATATATTTATTTATCTAAAGAAAATGTAGAAATGGTCAACAAGCACATGGCTATAGTCATAAAGATGACAACATCATTAGTCATTAGGGAATTGTAAATCAAAATCACCATGATGTACCACTTCACGCCTACTAGGATGGCTATGATGAAAAAGATAACAAATGTTGACAAGGATGTGGAAGAATTAGAACCCTCTTACAGTGCTGGTGGGAATGTAAAATGGTTTAGCCACAGTGGGAAACAGTTTGATATTTCATCAAAAAGTTAAACGTAGAATAACCATATGAGCCACCAATTCCGCTACTAGGTATTTACTCAAATGAATTGAAAACAAGTACTCAAATAAATACATGTACACGCATGTCTAAAGCAGTATTATTCACAGTGTCCAAATGGAAGAAACAGCCCAAATGTCCATCAATGCATGAATGAATAAACAAACTGTGAATATATACCTGCAATGCAATATTATTCAGCCATAAAAATGAAGCACTACAGCCCTGACTGTGTGGCTCACCAGACTGGGCACTGGCCTGTGAACTAAAAGGTTGCTGGTTCAATTCCAGTCAGAGCACACACCTGGGTTGTGTGCTGGGTCCCCAAGTGGGGGTGTGTAAGAATCAAACAATCGATGTTTCTCACACATCAATGTTTCTCTCCCTCTCTTTCTCCCTCCCTTCCTGCTCTCTGAAAATAAGTAAAACCTTTAAAAAAAAATGAAGTACTATATACTACATACTACAGTGTTAATGAGCCTTGGAAACATTGTGCTAAATGAAAGAAGCTAGGCACAAAATTCATATATTTACATGAACTATTTAGAATAAATAAATTCATAGAGACTGAATGAAGGTTGGGGTTGGGGGTTGCCAGGGACTGGGGAAAAGGGGAATGGAGAGCAACTGCATAATGGGTATGGGGTTTCCTTTTGGGATGATAAAAATGTTTTGGTGATGATGGCTTTACAACATTGTGGATGTGCTACATGCCACTTAACTGTTAAATTTAAAATGGTTTATTTTATATTATGTGAATTTCACTTTTTAAAAAATGAATAGTTTACCTCTGACTGGTTTGGCTCAGTTGGTTGGGCATTGTCCCACAAAATGGAAGATGGCTGGTTCAATTCCCAATTAGGGCATAGTCAGGGCACATGCCGGGTTTGCAGGTTTGATCCCCAGTTGGGGCATGGGCAAGAGGCAGATAATCAATGTTTGCCTTTCACATCAGTGTTTCTCTCCTTCTCCTTCTCCCTCCCTCTTCCCCTCTCTAAAGATAAATAAATAAAATCTTTAAAAAATGAATAGTTCTTTTAAAAAGGAAGTCATATTATTTTACCTTTAAGTGGTTTTAGATGAGGTTCAAGAGTCAACTTGAGTTATGTAAGGCAGGGCCTTAGGATTGCACTTCACAGAATGCCAAATCATGATTAGTCAAATACCATTTACCATAAAGAACCACTATATTAGGCTTTGAGAAGTTTGCTTAAAGGAGCAAGGAAGTAGCCCCTGGGAATAATAGACTGACGGATGCCTACTGACATCACCCTTGGGTGGCCTGACTCACTGTTCTCGTGATAGAGATGGTTTACCAATGGTCTGATGTTCCAGGTCTGATTGCTAAGGCTCCCTTGGGGGTGGGCACTAACAGGTTTTGCTTCAGTAACTTTTTTTGTCTACGTTCTTTTGACTAACCAGCTTTCTCTTTCCTCTGTATTTTCCACCCATTCAATTTGACACATTCCTTAGGCCTGTTAGTATCTTCAATATGCAGAGGAGTTACCCCGTTTCCTTCAGATGATTATACATATTTCTACTCCCATCCATTACCTTATTTAAGGTCGAGGTTTTGTGTGTATGTGCATGTGTGTGTGTTTGTGTTTTAATGGGCACCTCATATACATACTCCATGTGGCCACAATACTCCCAAAGTAGCCCAAGTGGCTGGGTAATTCTCAGTTCATGGTTCCCAATTATGACGAATGCCTAAGGGTACTGTGGGAGTGGAAAGGGCAGTGAATCAAAATCATCTACGGAGTTTTTCTGAACTCTACATGGTTGACACCCTACCTCACTGACAACTCTGATAGACCAGAGGGTGGAGGTGGGTGGAGAGGATAAGCATGAGTGTTTTAAATAAACTTCACAGGGGATTCTAAAAATCTTTTTTCCTCCTCCCCAATCCTTGTGAGTACTCTCATATACTTCAAGGGAGCCACTGATCATACCTGGAAACTTGAGACACACAGACACTTTTTTAAAGTGTTATAGAACAGGGACTGGCCCAAAGCAGGCCTGCCTCAGGCTGGCCTATAGTGTGTGGGTTCTTGACTTTGCGTAAGACAGATTTCACAACATGTGTCCAGGTGATTTGGAGAATATGTTTGTTAAAGTTGAGGACAGTGAAACAAAGGAAGGGCTTCTGATAGAAGAAGCAACAGGAGGGAGCCTGTGCAGTGCTCTGTTTTGATTCCCTAGAAATGTTATAGGAAAGAAGTGAGCCAAGGTGGGGCTGCTCTCAGCTCCCTGGGAAGTCAGAGAAGAGATGCCCTTGGAGACAGTGTCAGGGGGCAAACCTAGGGTGAGTTGCCGCTGCCTGCTGCTCCCCTGGCTGCAAGTCTCATGGGGACCCTTAGAGTCTAGGAGGAAGTAAATAGTTCAGGCTCAGGAAGGGGCATGGGCATGCTCTAGGGTGAGCCTGCACCTGGTCTTTGTCTTGAGGGTTTTTAATCTCTTTTCTGTGGGTGAGGATCTTAGGGGAGGGTTCCAACAGAATAATTCATCAGCTTTCCAGGTGCATTTTTAATATGCTGATGCATCAAAATGAGTGTGAAGAGGGGTTGGGGATTACTCTTTGGTTTGCTTTACTATTTTACTTTTATCTTGGGTCTGCCTGGTTCTAATGGGGTTCTGTTATTTGTTCCCCTGGTTTCATCTGTCCTTGGGTTTAGCTAGCATAAATGGCATTAATTGTGTCTCTGTTCTCTATTTCCTAGGCCAGGGAGATGTAAGCTATGTATTCTCTGGTTCAGGAGAAGAGGCATAAACCATTTGCTCCCAGGTGTCCTTGGTTAGGGAAGATAAGGTCTTGCGATTCACTGGCTGGCTGTAAGTTGTTCAAATTGTTTGGGCTTGTTTAATTCTCTTATCTCAGTTTCCCTATTCCACTTGCCCAGGACTTTTCCTAGACTCTTACTCTCCTGTCACAAAAGGAACTATGCCTTTCATCTGTGAATCCTGAGTCAGTTGATTTGAAGAGACAGGAGGATCCCACAAGACTTCCTTGGATACCTCTCCCTCAGCCAGGTCTTTGCCACTATTTTTGTTTCAGAACCACCCACCTACTTGAGGCTTTCTTTATTAGGAAAAGCATTTATACACCAGAGTTCTCACCCACCAGAGAGTGGGAAAGAAGAAGACTGGTGGAAGAAGCAGTTGCAAGGCAAAAGAATACTTGTCCCCTTATGACTAAGTGCACCCCCACCCCATTAGTTTGCAACAGGAAAAACTGACTAATAGGTTCTGCAAAGTGAAAGAAAGTGAATGAGTTTGCAATCACTTTTATAGTGGTAGAGAGTAAAGAGGTAGGTTGAATCTTCTTCAGAAATGGTCAAATACCCCAACTCACTTGAAAATCTGTGTTGGTGAGATGAGCAGAGTGTGATGCCGACTTCAATTGCTCCAATTGCAGAAGATGGTGCTGGTCATTGGAGGTGATCCTTTCCTGTGGGAGTTTTGGAATATATACAAGAGGAAGAGAAACCAGTATTACTCGTGGAATTCTAGCAGATATGAGTGGTTTTTGGCAGTGGAATTTTAAGTCTGTCAGCATGTCAGTAAGATGCTTTAGAACAATTTATGAGACCATGTTTGGTGATAGTAAGAACTGGCTCTGTTCAAGCCCTCCTCCCTCCTTTTATCTCCTGAAAACCAAAGGTCACATAGAGCTTCACCGTGACAGGTGACCAAATCAACACTGCATGGGGGTGACTAAGTGCTTTAGAACTGCAGCTTCCAAATGGAATTAATTCCTTTGGCAGACATGACCAGGTGTTGCAGCCTGCTCTCAAGCCAACCAACAAATGCATTGTTTTCTGCTGAGTTTGGCCTATAAAGTTGCTAGATGTGACCCACAGAAATCTTTTGTTTGGCCCACATGATATTTTTACATTTTAATTTGAACCAACATTTATGAATCTTGATTTATAACTTTTTAAAAAATCAAATGCTCTGGTAGTACTGAGCCTGCATTTCTCTATGGGAAGGAGTGGCTGGAATGGAGAAGCAGCATCTTCCTTCAGTTTCTCTTCACTGCTCATGCAGCACAGGGATGTGCACTTATACTCAGAGTCATTTGAGCTCAGACCTCCTTCAGTGTGCAGGCAGCAGCCAATGTGTTCCAGAACACTCCAAACTGAAAAGAGGAAACATCAGACCCCTCAGCCAGAAAAGTCCAAAAAGAACCTCCAAGTGCAAACCTCCTCAAGTTGTAATGGGGGAAATACATGGGAAGTTCCTTGGAGATAAATTAGAAGTCCTCCTGGAAGATGCACCAGGTAGTGGAGAATGTAGTGGCTGCTCTGTAATAATAACGCAGAAGAGGTTAACATCAATCCCAGGGAAACCATTATCTCTTATCCTAATTAGTTCATTTCTAGACTCATTGGATGTGCAGTAGTTCACAGCTGAAGTGAGCGTGTTGGGGTTGAGAAAGTGTCCCTGGTATTGACATGTGCCTTCTGATTGAAAACCACTGTCCTAACCAGTCTCTGTGAGCTGTGTGTTCACTTCCATGGGACTACTGTTCCTTCTTCAGAGCTGTGCCTTAGCTCGGAATCCTTGAGGATTGTTTCAAGGGGGGAAGTCTGAGGCTTATAAAGGTTACCAGGAGCAGTGGTTCCCAAATCAGTCTGTGTATCAGAATTCCCTAGAAATCTTTTTAAAAATCAGATTCCTGGGCTGTATTCCACACCTACTGGATTGGAATCTTTGGGAATGGGGTCAAACTACATGCATTGTTAATATGCCCACCAGGGGATTCTGATTCAGCTATCCTAGTACACCACCAACTTATGCTTCTAAAATGGACTTTTGAGAGGCACTGGGTCACAGGTATGGAGGATGTCCCTCAATCTCCCACATTCATCCTAGAACCAGCAATCCGGTACCCTACACTCAGTTCCTATTATGCTTTTTCCCTTATTGGAGTCCCCGAAGCCACAGGTAGCCTAGTCTGGTGTTAAGATTAACCTGAGTTTGCATCTTGTCTCTGCCATTTGCACTGAGTGGTCTTGAGTAAGTTATGACCCCTTCTCAACCCTTAGCTTCCACATCTGTGAAATGGGGACACAAAATACCCACCTCCTAGGTTGCTGTAAGAACTTGTTGAGTTACTATGTGTAAAGCACCTGACTAAGACTTGGGTAGATGGCATTTATGTCGTAAATACTGGCTCGCCTTCCAGAAGTGGGATCAGCTGAATGGTCTTAGGGAGTTTTAATTAGGACTCTGCCACCAGGCACCCTAATACCAGAGTGGTGATGTCAGCCTAGGACTCAAGTGAAGAGACAAAAGCCCTCAACTTAAGGAGAGCTAAAGACAATATGAAGCTTTTGACATTTTGGCTTTATATATCAAAACTTTAGAATCTACTCTCTTTGTTAATGTATGTACGGTTTAATTCCCTTAAACGAAACAGAAACTATTCCCTATGGCAGTGGTTATTACTCTCCTCCTTCCACGATCCATGACTGTCTCTGGGGGAGAAAAGAGAGAGAAGAATTTAAGTTATATACTCTCAGTATAATTCTAGAATACTAAGTCTCCTGACTTGTGCCCTTAAACCCTCAATAATTTGTGAAAAACTGAGGCAGCTACACAAGCATTTTCCCAAAACATTGAAAACAAGGCAAGAGAGAATGCAGCTATAAAAGACGTTAATTTCAAACCAGCAGGGGCTCACTTGAAAATTTAAAAAAGTTATACTGTTTGTGAAACATTAACTTTATGTCAGAATCAGCCTCAATAGATAACAGTGCAACATTTCCTAAAAAGTTGAAGACAATGATACGGGTTTAGAAGGTTTATCTGAGCAGTTAAAAAAAAGTTCTTTAATCTGGTTTGTTTGGGGAATCAGGAACTTCCTGGTATTACTAAACACCAAACCTATGGACTTTAACTCGAGTGCTTAAAGCCATGGCAAGAAGAGCAAGAAAGACAGGGAAATCCTGATGAGGACCACTGGCAGGAGCTAGGTCCTGGAATGAGGGAAGGAAGTCCTGGGGAAGGAGCTGTCCACGCCCTTGGTGCTGACACCCCCGCACGTTTACACCGAAAAGCTGTAGGCAGAAACTCATGATAACATTAAGAATAAATAACTTGTTCTCATATATTGTTATAGGAAATTTCAAACATACATAGAAGAGAACTGATTTCATATATTCACATGTGCTCATCATCTAATTTTCAATAATTGTCAACTTATAGCAAATCTTATTTTATCTTCCATCCTTTCTCCTGGATTATTTTGCAGCAAATTCCAGGCATATCATTTCATTTGTAGGTATTTCAGTATGTACTTCTGGGAACTTCTAGGAGCTCTTTACCAAAAATCAAATACTTGTCACATCAAAAATAACACTGATTCTTTAATATGATCAAATATCCAACCAGTGTTCAAATTGTCAGTTATTTCAAATGTCATGTTTTTTCCCCTCCAATATGTTTGAATTAAGATGTAACTAAGGGTCATTCATTGTAATTTGTTGGTTTACCTTTAAATATTTTCTACGTTTCTCCCTTCAACTCTTTAAAAAAATTTTGCTATGTTTTTGTTGAGGAAACAAGCCGTTTTTCCTGTAGAGTTTTCCGTAGCCTAGATTTTCCTGATTGCCTCCCTGTAGTGTTGCTAAATGGGTTCCTCTCTCCCTGTGGCTTCTGTAAATTGAGAAGTAGATCTAGAGGCTTAATCAGGTTCGGGTGCCTTTTTATTCAGGTACACGTGTATTCTCATAATGCCAATGGTGAGCATTGCCAAGACTCATTCACTCATCAGGGCTGCAAAACGATGATATTCTATCATTTTTTCCTTATTTACTAGCTGAATACTTCCATAAGAAGAAAATTCTCCTCATCAACTTGTTGGTAACTCTAAGCAATATGAGGATAAATGTATGATCTTCCCCTTTTATTTATTAACTTTCAAAAAAGAATTGGTTTAGTCCCCTTTTCTTCTAAACTCACATTAATCAGGATTTCATATCCACTGTCTGACTACACCATTGAATCTATTCTTGTTGAGGTTGCCAGTGAACTCTATGTTGATGAGTTCAAAGGCTAATTCTGCCCTGGCTGGTGTGGATCAGTGGGTTGAGTGCTGGCCTGTGATCTGAAACGTCACCAGTTTGATTCTTGGTCAGGGCACATGCCTGGGTTGCAGGCCACGTCCCCTGGCACATCAATGTTTCTCTTCCTCTCTTTCTCCCTCCATTACCTTCTCTCTAAAACACATATAAAATCTTTTCTTAAAAAAAGGTTAGTTTTCATTCCTCATAATTGATCAGCTTCATTTAACATCAAGGATCAAACTCTCCTTCCAGAAACACTTTCTTCACTTGGCTTGGAGAACACCACACTCTCCTGGTTTTCTTCTTGTCTTGCTGGCAAACTTTTCTCAATCTCCTTTGCTGGTTCATTCTTAGCTCCCTCAACTCTTATGTTGGAGTACCTTTGAGCTGTCTTTAAACCTTGTCTCTCAACTCCCTTAGAGATCTCACCTAATCTTTTTATTTTAAAAAGCCATTTATATTCTAAACTACTCCCATATTTATATCTCCAGTCCATATATCATCCTCAAACTCCAGTCTCCTTGATCTCCCTGCTTAGAAGTCTAACAAACATCCAATTTAACCTGTCTAAAATCTAAGTCCCAATTTTCTCCTGAAACCAGCTTCATCCACATATTACCCCATCTTACTTAATGACAACATCCTTCCAATACTCCAGCCAAAATTCTCAGAGTAAGTTTAAGTCCTCTTTTTCTCTCCTATCCCATATTTAATTTGTGAGGAAATGCGTTGCTTATCCTTTCAAAATATATGCAGGGTCAGATTATTTCTTATACCCTCCACTGCTACCATTCTGGTCCAGGACGCCATCACACACCTGGATTACTGCAATAGTCTCCAGTTCATGCTCTCCTTCCTGTCCTTATTCTCTGCTTTCACTTGCATTGCTACCACTCAAAATTTGAAACTCAACTCAGTCATCCCTACTTCACACAGCAACCTGGGTGATTCTTTAAAAATATGTCAGATCACATCACTTCTCTCCTCAAAACCCTCCAAAGATTCCCATCATACCCAAAGCCAAAGCCAAAGTCCTTGCTATGGCCTACAAGACCTTGCTTGATCTACATCCCTTGCTTCTTCTCTGAACTCATTTCTTACCACTTGCCCCTCTCACTTGTCCCATTCTAAACACATTGATCTCCTTGAATAAGCCAAGAACACTCTCACTCCAAAGCCATTGTATTTGCTGTTTTGTCTGCTGGGAGCAGTCTTCTCCTTTCTACACTTTTGGTTTATACTCTTTTACCACAAATCTTTGCTCAAAAGTCACCTTCTCAATGAGCCTATTTCTGACCTCCCTTTTCAAAACTGCACCTTCCCTTGCACCATTATGCCTTCTCTCTGCGTCATTTTCCTCCATTGTACTTATCGCCATTGAACATACCATATACTTGCCTCATTTATTTTGTTGGCTAGTTACCCCAGCTTGAATGTAAGCTGCAACACAGTGGAGCTTTTATTTCTTCTGTTTTGTTCACTGCTTTATCCTATAGTTGAGAACAGCCATGATGGTACTCATGGCTTCAAGGACATGCAACTGGTGTAATTGCACAGAGCCCATTCTCAGAAGGGGCGCCCTTGCTTGGAGTTTAATGCTGTGTGGTCACCATCTTGAAACTCTTAATACCTTTATCTTTGAATCTGTGCTTTATAAGTGTAGTCTAATAGAACAACGGAGCATGCTCTGGGGGCTTGGGGCCCCAGTTAACATGTGATTCTGCCTCTGCCATGACCCACCTCTTTGGGATGGGTTCTTGCCTATCATCTTGTCTGCTCCTTCCCAGCAACCACTGCTACCCTATGCCTCAGAGGAGCCTTCTACATGGGCATGGGGAGGGTCAGAGTCAAAGGTATGTGTGTCCATAGTCCAAGTCACAGGGTGGGGCATTGGACATCTTTGTCTGTACTTGCCCTACCAGTATTTCTGTGCTCCAAGTTTGCAATATTAAATAGCAAATAAAACATGTGTTGGAGAGAGAGACTGAAGAGAAAAATAGAGGGCTTTTTTTCTTGCTTTTGAACAAGGGTTCCCCATTTTCACACTGTATTGAGTCCTGCACATCATGTAGCCAGCCCTATAATGCTCAATGAATATTTATTTGTGAAATGAATGAATGAATATAATACGTAAAGCTCTTAGAAGTGTCTGAGATGTGGTAAGCATTCAATAGAAGTTAGCTATTATCAGCTATTGTCCTATTAGTGCCACCTCTTGCTTCAAGTTTCACACCGAAGTTACATCTGACTATGTTTTCTCACCACTTTATAATGCTTCTGGCATGTGCTTCTTTGCCTGTCTTCTCTGCTGAGAATTAACTTTTCCTCTCTTCCATTTTTACTTACATGGCTACCACTCAACTTAGTTATCTACTCCTCTAGAAAGTCTTCTCTGTTCCTCCTGAGTCAGACTGTCCTCTGTGTTAACTCCATCCTCTTCTTTTCTCAGGCTCAGTTTTTCCAAGGTGGGTAATGGCTGAGCTCCATCCAAAGGCTGAGGACTTCCTTCGGCAGGATTAGGAATGTAGCTATGCCACCAACCAATGGAAGTACCTATTTTGCCAGGAGTGAGCCTCCTCCCCAACCCCTTTGTCCCCTGAGATGAATAGTTGCTCTTCCTCTGCCTCATGCCTTATCTAGAGTGAGGTTGATTGCTTTGCCTTAGTCCCCAGGGTCCCAGTAGGACAGGCATTTGCCTGAACCACAGCCTGCCGTTGGGGTCTTGATACTCATCCTAGTTGTGTGAACAAACATTTCTTCTGGAGCCATCATGTAGTTTCATTTGACATTGTGTTTTCTTGCATTTAGCTTTGTGCATTTCACTTTTTGTGCGTGCTATTTAACATCTGAACCTCAGCATCTTCATCTGGGAAATGGGGATGAGTGTCTATCTGGCAGGGTTGTTGAAAAGTTTAAAGGAAGAATGCCCGCCCCACAGCAGGCGCTTGGAAAATGTGGGTTCTTCCTTCTACCAGTTGTGTTATTAGCTACTGGCATGGGCCCTTCCCACTGACATAGACCTCCTCATTTCCTTGCTGTTGTGAACACTTAAAAAAAAATCCTCACCCGAGGATATATTTACTGATTAGAGAAAGAGGAAGGGAGAGAGAAAGAGAGCAACATAGGCCTGTTGCCTCCCATATGTTCCCAGGGACCAGGGATCAAACCCACAGCATAGGCATGTACCCTGACTGGGAATGGAACCCGCAGCCTTTTGATGTACAAGATGACACTACAAACAACTGGACCACCCAGTCAGGGCTGCTGTGAACACTTCTAAGCTGCCCTAGCTCCAGCCTGTGTGTCATGCTCGTCTTGCCACAGTGTTAGTGATTATCTCCCCACTAGGTCCTTCTGGCCTCAGAGAGGGGGAAAAGAACCCAACAAACATTGCTTTGGTTCAAGTGTGATAAATAGTGATTGACAGGCCTGAAAAAGAAGCTGTTGAATCACAAGGGGGAAAAGCTTGTAATTATTCCCTTTAACCTGTCTGTTATCCTGTCCGTCCCATTCATTCTTTGACAACTTCCTTTCCCCCTGCTTTAACTGTTTAGGAATAAATTATTTTGAAGAAATGTGTTTTCAAATAGATTTGTTAAACCTACAATGCTGACATCTGGGAAACTCTTTGTATTCTGAATTGAGCTCCCCTGCCCTCGACTGAGAGACTGGGAATCGCTCGTCCTGGGGAACCATCAGTAATGGCAGCTAAAAGGGGTGCCCAGGTGCAAGAGGGGGAAACCAGCTTCTGGTCTTGGATCCTTCACAATCGTTGGGTACCTTCAGGTAATCCTTTACCCTCTTGAGACACAGCTTCTTCATTTATAAAATGGGCATACACTACATACCTCTTGGAATAATAGATGTAAAAGCACTTTGGAAATGCAAGGAATTATTCTTCTTCTTACATGGTGCTCAAAATACTGATCAATTACTACAGTGAAAGAAAAAGAATGATGGACTAGAGCTGGTTGTCCCAGTTCCTGCTCTTGGAACTCAGTCTCTAACCCTGGCCTCTCATCTCTGAGGTGAAGAGAGCTCTCCTGGGCAGGGGCTGGGGCAGGGGCAGAGGTGGGGGTGGAGGAAGGGAGGAGGAGGAAGGTTTCAGGAGGAGGGGGAAGGTGATACAGCCCAGGTTTTTACTGTGGGGGTTCAGAACCACAGGTTTTGTGGTCCATCTCATGGCTTTATTACCCTGGACACATTGCTTGATCATTCTCCCCACTGTTGCTGGGCCCTGGAGACCCACAGGTTACCCTGCTGGTCATGGTCAGGAACCTGGGCATGGTTCAGTCCATGGAGTGAGCTCTCTTGGTCATGAGTCTCTTGTGATTTGTGTCTTCAGTGAGTCACGGTAAGGCATGGGAGTCCCTACTTAATCATAAAGTCTACTTTTTAGAGTTAGGAGGATAGCTGCACAGCACTTCTTAAGAAGGGATACTAGTAATATTAATAATGAGACTTTTGAACTCTATTATATGTCAAGCAGATGTCATATGGGGCCTCCCTCCCCTCAAGATATGAATAAAATTGACTGCTCCCCGCCCAGCTGCAGACTGTGGAGGTCTAAATTCCGCCTGCAGGTTTCTGCGACTGGAGATGTGTGCTCCCTGGGCGAAGCTGCCCTCAGCCTCGTCTGTCCTTCCCTGTGGCCTCCTTTTTGCACTAGACCATTCCGGACGTGAAATGCAAGGCACTTCTTCCATTTCCACAGCTAAACTTCTAACATCAGCATTCACTCTGTTACAGTGTGGGGCGAGGAAGGGCTCAGAGAGAGAAGGCCACACCCAGTGCCATTGGAGTTGTGCTCTCTCTCTCTCTCCCTCTCTCTCTCTCTCTGTTGCCCCTTTCCTTCTTTCCTTCTCCGCCCCTCATCCCATCCCCGTCTCTCTTCCTCCCCTTCTGATTCTGGCTTGTATTGAAACTGCCATAATTTTTCTCTCTCTATTTAGTAAAAGTAATTTCTTGATGCAACGTGATAACTTGGACTGGACTCTGGAACAGAAAAAGGACGTTAGTGGAAAACGGGTGAAATCTGAATAAAGTCTACAGTAAATAGCACTGTACCATGTTAATTTCTCAGTTTTGACAAATGTATCAGGTAAGATGTTAACATTAAGGGAAACTGAGTGAAGGGTGTGCAGGAATTCTCTGGACTACCTTTACGACTTTTCTCTAAATCTAAAAATAATTTCAAAATAAAATTATTTTTGAAAAAAGTACTTTCCCTTCTTTTTTGCTGATCTCGCAGCACTTCTTCTGGTCCCTAAGTTCTTTGTCTACCTTCAGCTCTTTATCAGGGGAGTTTCTAAGAAAACACAGCTCTCTCCCTAGTAGAGTTTCTAGTGTTAGCTACGATAACAATTTCCTCTGTCTTCCTTCAAGTTAACATTATTATCTTACTTAATTTGTATAATAACTCATGCAGCAAGTATTATTATTCTTAATTTCTGATTTTGAAATTGAGGCTCAAGACAGTTAAGTTTTGGGGCAAAGTAAGTGGCAGAGACAGAATTCAAATCCCAAGTTTCATTCAAACCCACACTCTTAACTACAGTGTTAGCTTTCTTTCCTTTCATTTTGGGAGGGGTTGTACTCTTAGAGCAATATTTAACCTCCTTGTTTCACAAGTCAAGTTACCCTGAAAACCATATCATAAGTTAATCACTTGTCCTATCCGTCCATTGATTAATTCAACATTGATTGGATATCCCACCCTGTGTGCTGTCTGCGTACTAGGTAGTAGAGTTCCAGAAGTAAGTAAAATATGATTCCTGCTTTCGAAGGGTTTTAGTCTGGTAGAGGAGACAGGAAAACAATTTCAATGCAATTAGACAGGTCTAACTATAAAAAGGTAGAAGCAAGAGACAATGGGAGGTATGGAAGGAAGGGGTCACCTATACCCCAGGCTCCAGGAAAGGCTTTATGGAAGAAGAAAGGCTTAATTTGAATCTTTAAGAATGACTAAGCTTTGCTCTGGCTGGGTAGCTGAGTTGTTTAGAGTGTCATCCCCAGGCTCCCTAGTTGTGGGTTTGATCCCAGGTCAAGGCACATACTGGAATCTACCAATGAATGCCAAAGTGGGAGGAACAACAGATCTCTCCCTCTCTCTTTCTCTCCCTCTCTCCCTCTCTCTCTTTTTCCCCACCCCCTTCATCTTTCTATAAAAACCAATTTGAAAAGAAAAAGAATGAATAAGCATTTTCCAGCAGGAGTCAGAAGTAAGGATAGGGTACTATAAGCCGAGGAACCAGCAGGAGCAAAGGCATGGAGGTGTGAAAAAACACCCAGGAGGTGTCTGTACTGTGACCTGCTGAGGACACAGGGTGTCTATAGAAGGGTCGTGGGAGGTGGAATCAGAGACACACAGGGGCCAGATCATGGGGGACCTTGGAGGCCATCCTAAAGATTTGACTTTATCCTCTAGGTGACAATAAATGGGCAAGGATGAGTTTTAAGGAAGGGAACAACATGATTGATTTCGTGCTTGTGACTGCTGTGAGAGGAAGTTATTAAAGGGGCAAGTGCTAAATTTGTCGGTACTGACAGGCATAGCCTCACTGGTGCTGGATGTAGGTAAGCTTCGAGTTGCTTGTCATCATCAGGAAGCCCAATTGTAGCAACAAGGAATGAGATAAACACAGACAGGAAAGCAGAGCTGAGAGATGGAGAGTGGCAAAGTCCTTCCGAGGTATCATTTGAGCCCATGAATCTAGATGTGCCTAAAGCTATCTCTAATTCCAGCCCACCTCATCCTTCCAAGTTATAAGAGCCAACATAAGTTAGTTTGAGTTGGGTTTCTGTTCAAGTTGTTGAAACTCTGTGCCTCTGTTTCCTCCTCTGTAAAATGGGGTAATAGTATTACCTACCTCATGGGACTTAGAATTAAATGAGATTTTATCCATATCCACAGATATATCCATATATGTAATGCATAGTACTGTGTGTGGCATATAGAAATCACTCAATAAAAGTTAGTTATTATAATAAATATCATCATCATCATCATCATCATCTCATTAGACTCCTGGGCTTAAGCCCAAAGCCATCAATCTGAGCCTACGTTCCCTGCTACTAGCAGAGGCACAGCTGTATTTTCCATCAGCTTATTTTCAAAGGCTTGGGATTTGGCAGTTGCTGGTAGCATTTTAATATGATTCAGTGTTTTCATTTCTGTCATTTTGCTGTACCTGCCCCCTGATGCAGCTAAAGCAGAGAAATCCCTGAGAAGAAGCAATGTATAAAATAAGAAGCTGTGATGAAGCCTCCTTGTTATTCTCTAAGTTCAAGCTGCTTTTCAGGGTATCTTTTGGTAAGCAGGCAAAGACTTGGAACCCAGTGGATGAAAGCACAGTTTGTGGTCCCTGGAGGTGACAGATTGGTTGGGCTGGGGACAGCAGGTGATAGAGACAATATGGGGAGGCATGGCAGACAGCAACCAGGGCAACAATGCGTTCTGGAAGCAGTAGTTTCCAAACTCATGAAGATCACCCATCGATTAGAGCCGTGGATATTCAGCACCTCGCTCAGAAAACTCTTAAGGATCACTTTTAACTACACGTACTAGACAGCCCAGCTGGCTCCTCTGGAAGCGCTGTCAATCTCAGCAAATCTGAGTTAGAGTCATGGAAGGCGACAGCAGGGCAAATGATGGGCCAGAACAGCATCCCTCTTGGGTGTGCAACAATTAGCAAAAAATCCTTTAGACTAGGCTGACTCACTCATGGACCACACCAGCATAGCAAATAAGAAGCCCCTTTCTGTTATCAGGGTCTTTCTGTCATCAGAATTTGTCCAGGACATCTACTTGGTCTTGCTTTTGACTGATGAAAGAATCTTTTGAGTTCCTGATCCATTGGTTTTTGTCTCTTGCTTTCAGCCCTGCTCCTTTATTGGAATTTAAGGATGACCTTCAGCATCTTTACTTTGACCTTTAGTGGTCTCAAGTGTGGGTCTGTATCTCCAGTCAATCTGCTTTGGATAGACACCCTTCCTGGCTGCACAGGTCTTTCCTCCCCTTTTACCCACCCTCCCACCAATGGAGTACTGGACAGCTTCCCTGCTCATATTCCCTCCTCTCCCCCAGAGATTTTAATCCATAGGGCTGGGGTGAAACCTAGCATCTGAATATTAATGAATCCACCAGGTGGTCTGTGGATCACGCATTTGGACGCACTGCTTCACTGCTTCCATGAATAGGGTTGTGGAGTCAGATGGTTTTGGCAGTGAATCATGCTTCTGATTTTTTATGAGCTATGTGAACTTGGGCAAGTTTCCTCACCTCTCTAAGCCCCATTTTCTGTATCTTTCAAGTTTTGTGAGGTGTCTGACCCAGGATTTAGAAGGGGCTAAGCAAAAAATAGGTGCCAACTACTATACTAACTTGTTGGTTGAGGACTCCAAAAGTCAAGTAGGAGAGATGGGAAAAACTATTGACTGGAGAAAAAGTTAAGCTTCATCGGGGAACAAAGTTAGTTTGTGTGGTTTTGGGGGGCTGGTGGCTTCAATGATCTCCATCTCCTGGTATTGGTGCCCTTGTATAATCCTTCCTCCTTGAGTGACTAGTGGTTCACTTCTAGAAAACAGAGTGTAGCATAAGTGATAGAATAACACTTCTGAAATTAGGTTGTAAAGACACTGTGGCTTACACCTTGAGTGTGCTCTCTCTCTTGGATGACCTGTAGTGGAGGAAGAAACTGCCCTATGGAGAGGCCCATGTGTCATGGTAAAGAACTAAGGTCCTTAGTCCAAGAGCTCATGAAGAACTGAAGCCTGCCATCAACCATGTGAATGAGCTTGGAATTGGATCCTTCAGCTCTAGCCAAGTGTTCAGATGAGACCACATCCTTGGCCAACAGCTTGACTACAACCTCATGAGAGAACCTGAACCAGAGGCATCCAGCTAAGCCACATTCAGGTTACTATCCACAGAAACTGTGAGATAATAAATGTTTTTGTTTTAAACTGCTAAACTGTGGGGTAATTGGTGATATAAAAGGATAATACATCTTTACTACCTGGGCTTTTAATTTAGTTTCCTTCTGCCTTGGGGCTTCTCCAGGGCCCACTCAACCTGGTGATGATTATAAATGGGAGACTGCAATGTGTAGAGGGCATTGCAGGAGAGTGCCCTGCACAGCAGGAAGTAATTCCATGATGAACTCATCTCTGGGAATGGTTGTGGGGGACCCAGAGGCTGGAGAATAAGGCTTCTCTGTGGTGCAGGACCAGTCATGCTGGCTAAGCCCTAGTGCCAAGATTGGGCCAAAGAGTTAAAGGTGGTGGAATTCTCCTTGGTCAAAGTTGGGGCTCATAGCAGATCACTAGGGACAGGATGAAAAGAGAGAGGAAATTGTGGCAGCATAATGAAGACAGGAAGCACTCTCATTAGAGTCTCAAGCATTAGGCTCTGCTACTTATTAGCTGTGTGACTTTGAACAAGTTGTTTGAAATCTCTGAACAAAACATTTAAAGTAGAAATTATAATCTTGCCTTTGAAGAGTTATTTTTAAGATGAAATGGGTTAGTGTAGGGAAAGCTTTTAGCAGAATGCAGGTGAATAGTTGATATTGTCATTATTCTTAGAAGGGCCCCATGGGGTCCTACCTAGGTTGCTCCTGCCTGGGGGTCTGCGTGGGCAGCAGGAACCAGTAGGGCCTTCCAACGTAGTGTTGTAGAGGGCAAGTAAGTGAGCCTCTCCCTCAGAAATAAATGTAGGAATACAAGGCCAGTGGAGAGCACCCACAAAAGAAGATGGCAATCAGAGAATTATATGAGAAAGCTCTGTAATTCGCTGAACACACGATAAGACTTCAGATATAGCTGAAAGCTTTGACATTAGAAACTCTTACAGACAACGTATTCTAAGGGGTCAATGAACAAAAATGGGCAAAGGTTCTCATCTAGAAGTCATGACTCATGGTTCTTCAGAGAATTCATATGGGAGCAAAACCCAAGAGGGTATATTCAGAAGTCATTGATGTCAGCAATTTTACATTGAGGAGAAAGTATCAGTCTAAGAAGTTGGTAGTATTAGAGCTGATGCTTCAGAAATGATACCAATGTATTTGTAGAAAAAAATTACAGAAAATATAATTCTGAAGGATAGATGTGATTGATCACAGTGGGTTGTAAAGATTTAAAAGAATGAAAAAAATGAGTAATGAGATCATATCTGATCATTTCCCAAGGGTTGCAAGGGTCATGTTTCTGAGTCTGCTCCATTTAGAAAATTATACGTGTGTTGGAGTTGTGTGTGTGAACTGAACATAATTCTGAAGATGGAACATTATATACAAGGCCCTGCAGAGTACACGGCATGATAAGGTATATGATCATGCCTGTACATGATCAGGTCCTAAAGTTTTTGAAACATTAGGAGGTAGAAGCAGAAAAACTGCTCATTTACAATTTACAAATCATCATTCTCTGCATCTAGATTTAGAGATCTTAATTCACCTTTGGAGAAGACTTGCGGCTTTCAGAAAAATCTCGGAATAGCCCTTTAATTATCCAGATGTAACACATTATACTCACTCATTGTTCTGGAAGGGAATGGTGACATCATTGCTAAGCTGACTGTAAATATTGATAATGTAAATTACAACTATATGAAACTACCACTTACCGAGCGCTTACCATGAGGTCATAAAGACCACTTGGGATGCTCATTGAATGCACAGACCCTGCGCCGCTCCCCGGAGGCTGGACTCAGACGCCTGGGGAAAAGCTCCGGAGCCAGTCAGCAAGCAGCTCAGCTTCCTCGAATGAGGCTGTGGCTCCAGGCGTTTCCTTCATTATTCCGCAACCCCAGTCCTGAGGACCATGAACTACAGAAAAGGCAGCTTTGCCCAAGGTAACACAGCTAGTAAGTGGTGGATTAGGGGCAGAACCCGATTCCCTACCTCGAAAACCCCTGTGTAATGGGGGTATGGAGTGTCCTACTGGATTACATGTGCAGAAGCATCATGGTGATTCTAGAGAGACCAAGCCTGTCAATCACCCTGGGTGGGCCACGGGCACGTGTTTTAGGAAAACCAGGGCATAAGTTGTCCCAGTCTATGAGTGTCTAGGCACAAACCTGGCTCATGGAAGACAAGTCATTCATGCTAGTGCCCTCGTCATCCTACTGTCGGCACCAGAAACTACAGACAGAACTGATTATTATCACTGTTACAACCAAGAGGTTGCCATCCCACATCATCAAGGAGAATTTACATTCCCCAGCTTTCCTTTTCCTTCTATCAAGAAAGGAGAAAAT